>OMPJ01040814.1:0-10489 GCA_900312935.1 Carapus acus
GGGGAGTCGAGGGGCTGCAGAAAAAGCGCCGGGGTCTGTGTGGCAAAATGTGGCATCGGCTGAAAGAGGGGGAACGGCTGGGAAGAGGCATTCGGCGATGAAAAGGGAGGCAGAAAAGAAAACTCTCTTCCCAGAAGCAGTTGAGCATGACCATCAGAGGCCAAACGACAGGGGAGGAAGAAGAAGACCCTCCGAAACAGAAGCCACCCCCGAGCCGCTCTCACGGCGCGCGGGCTGGACGTCCAATTTGTTAGTTGTTGTTTGCTTGCAGTCGGAGACCTCGGCGGCAGGAATTTGTTTGGACAGAAGCCCGAGCTCTGAAGACTGTAAAGCAATAAATTACCCAAAACGAAGACCTTGAAAAGAACGCCTGGAATTCACTGCAGATACTTTCTGCGCCGCATGTTATACTCATTTAGCAAACAACACAGCTCGGAAACGAGCAAACCCGGGCCCCCACCGCGAATTAAGAAGTGTGTTTTTGACATGTGGACTCGGGAGCCAGGCGGAGATTTTTGAGACTTAACAAGTTTTTAAAGGGTGTTTTGGTTGCGTTTGCCGTCCGTGGCCTCTGGACCCACACGGGGCAGGAGGGCGAGAGAGCTGCGGTCTCGCCCGGCTTGCGCACGTGCTCTCGGGGTTTGGACAAGTGAGGAAAAACGCAAGGAATGACAGACAGGGTTGGACTCCTACTATATTTAAACGCCATTGTTTCCCTGCCACACCACGGCTTTTTTATCACCCGCCGCCGTCGTATTTCGAGTGAAGCACGAACTTTCACCTCCGTTTTTTACCGCACATGTTCTACACATGTACTCGCACCCCGTTTATCTAGACTTGGAGGATTCTTTTAAAGCTTTGATATACTTCATTAATCCGCATTTGACCCGTCCTCGTGTTTTTTCTCCCCGGTTTCCTTTGAGGAGCAGTGGTCCTGCTTGACGGAGGCACCCGGGGAGCAGTTAGGGAGTCAGTGTAGCAGGTCTCGCTTTTAAGCATCCTTGAGCAAAATCTGGATTTGAACCTGCAATCTGGTTTCTTAACGACCGCTTCACCCCTGGAGCTTTGCGGCCCCTGAACGAAAACGGAGACAGGTCGCTTGGAAGGGCTACAAAAAAATGACATTTCTGTATAAAGATGAGTGATGAAATGCCAAAAATTTCTGTGGTCCAAACCTACGCGATCTTGTGATTTTGGAGCCCGATCGCTGCATCAGAAAATGTGATTTGATCAGTGTCTTCAGATGGCAGCACCTCCATTTACACCTCACATGAACCTGAATTGTGACCTCTTCTTCACCAGCAGGCTGTTTTTCTACTTCCTCCTCGCTCTGTTGCGGATCTTAATCCATTTTTTTAAAAGTAGGATAACTCAGCGTGGGCGGTCGCTTGGGGTGCAAAATACGCAGACGTTGCAGCTTCGTGCTCTCGGGGTTCGTGTGCTTCCGATTAACTTCGGAAACAAACAGCCACGTGAATGATTCGAGCTACTGCTGAATCACCTGCTGAATCGCGCCACACTGCTGGCAGCTCCATGTTTCCTCTGGATCGCCGAATGTTGAGTTACGCTGTAACAATTGATACACGTCTAATCGCACCTCTGAGTCTGCCAGATCAGAAACAATATCTGGATAGTGGCAAAGTTCCATCATCTGATAATCCATCCAATAATACACAGGCTTTGCAAGAGACTGGTGCTGCAGTTGTCCATCTTGACAACAGGCTAAACAAACCTAGCGTGCCAGGCAAACAATGTATGGACTCCAACCTACATCCAGCCCTCACTTGTCTGCGAGATTTCCCCCGAATTCTTTGATTCATTCCAAGATATCGCACAAATCCAACTCCAGTCGGGGAGGCGTTCACAGCCGATTCCAAAACACGCAGCTCTTTCACACGGAGGATGTGGAATCTTGCCAGTAAAAGGTGTTGAAGACACTATCCCGCCTGCCAGGCGTTTCCCAGGTATTGTGTCTGCATTCAAACACCTTCCAAGCCTCTCGGATCAGTTCCGCACAGACAACATGTCCCGTTAGGCTGCTAGGCACATGCGGAAGGCGTGGCGTACCGTGATGCCGTATTAATTTTGGAGTCAAACGCAGAGCACTAGCTTGGGGGCTGGCGTCACCCGATGACTTTGGAATTGGATCACGGTGGTGAAAATGCGGTGCAACTGTAGCACTCGTCAAATTGGGAGCACGGCTTTTGGGCTCTTAATACCATTATTGTTTTGCACGTTTTATGAAAGAAGTTGGCGTGACTGAGGCTGTGGTGCATTGAGCAGAATGGCTATTTAACCAGAAATGCTACAACTTGACTTCTACCGCAATCAGATGTGTTTTTGTGTGTGTGTGTGTGTGTGTGCTTCTTTTTGCAGTGGGCTAAAATAACCGGGAGTAGCGAGTGCACGTAAACGTCCTGAGTAAGACTAGCTCGCTCCCTTCCTTAAGTTTCAGTAATGGCTTTCAGGGTGGCCCGCGACATGCAAGGAACATGAGGCTATTCAGTTAACACAAATGGGATGTGCTCGTAACAGTGAGCCCGGAACGAACAGGGACGAGGCATTGTGCGTTTCGAGTGTTTTACAAGGACATCAATGAAAAGAGGGTGGTAGGTTATGTGACTCCCACTGCAATGGCGGCCCGCTGGGTTTGGTGCAAAGATAATACGGAGTAAGAAAGCAATGGAGCCACTCTGTGTTAGTGCACCCATGCATTTACTCACATGACAAGAAAACATTTCATGCAGTGGCTCCATCATTGTTGATCTTTTTTTTTTAGGGATCATTATATATAAAGGTAAGAGGAATTTCCTTCATGTTTGCCTTGAAATGTCAGTATCAAGAGGAGCTTCACCTCTTCAGTCTGCATTTATTCAACAACTTCAATAAATGCATCATGGCCGTGCCTGTGCACTGTAGACAAAGGTTCTTGTTGGTAAAATACAGATTGACTTCTGACATCGGGAACCATCAGCAGCATCGACTCTCTGCCTCCCACTGTCACTCACTGGGTCTTGCAGTCCACGTCTCCGTCCCTCGTCCCCCTCAGTTTCTTCAGCTCTTTCAGCAGCTCCTGCTCAAGACTAAGGATCTCTTTGGGTTTCTTGTACTGGGCGAAGAAAAGGTCAGAAAAACAAATAAACTACTGTACAAATCAAATCTTCACATCTGTTTGGACGATCAGCGCACTGACAAGAGAAACTAGGTAGATTCGGGAGGAGAAACAATGACCAGGCAGTGAAGTCATTTACAAAAGCAGCCACATGAATATGTACTGAATCACGTTTGTAAGTTCGCAAGATGGCGACGATGTTCTTCGCGACAATTACAAAACTCCCCATGTTATATTGAAGTCTTATCAACACTTGCGTCTGAGGCAAGAATAGTCAATGATGTGTGACTTTAAAGACTAGTTTCCTTTGCGTATGCGCTCATTGTACAACAGATATCAGGACCTTTTCTCCTTCTGTGTGGTGAGACGGAGAGTCTGGCAGAATCATTTCTTTCAAGACACGTAAAGCTCCATTTAACTTATTTTCTCTTCTATAAATCACAGCCTTTAATGCTGAGGGCACATGTCAGTGTCAAAGCTTTGATAAGTCTATATGAATGTGTCTTGAATGTGAAAAGGATACATACGTTTTGTCAAATATGATCTTTTACACTTACGCTGATTATTAATGTGTTGTTTGCATGTGCGTAGGTGAGGGCCGAGCTGTCCAGGGGAAACTCGCAGCGATCCAAGTCAGGAATACTGAACTTCTTGTAATACCTGTGACACAAGAGGGTTGCCAAACTTCTAGCACAATCTGTTGCAAACAGTGTCATCTATAGGGCGACAGTGGTATTACATGCAAGAGATGATTTCTAGGAAGACAACGGCTAGATAGATTAATAGTAAATGCTGCTTGGTATTCTTACTTTTTGTTGGAGGTTTTGACGATGCAGCATCTCTGAGCGGGATCCACTGTAACACTGAACACATCCTTATGGTACGGAAGGTTTCGGATTCGCCACTGAAAATTATTCTTTGTGTCTTTGCGCGTAAACACAGGCTGAGGAAACACGATTGGGAGAAGTTTTTTCATCAGTAACAGGTATTTCCTGCAACACTAGTGCATTAAGAGGAGCATTTGATATGTGGTGGGACTGCTTAAGGAGAACAACTGACGTTTGAGCTGTTCTCCTTGATCCCATCTACATCCAAAGGAGCAGGAATGGCAGAGAGCGTCTCTCCAATCTCGACGTCCCACTGGCCCTCACCTCCAAGTGTGCTTTTACTGCGCCACTTTCGGCCTGCAAGAAAATGACAACTTTGTGCGCTGTTCCTCCATATAATCATTCAGAATGTAGCAGCTTGAGGATGCAGTGGGATATGTTGCAACTTACTGATGAGCTCATCTGTTTTTAAGTCATATTCCTCTGCCATTTCCTTTCCATCTGTGAAGAGGTAATGGACTTTCCTTTTTCCTAGTAAAGAAATGTGAACACACAAATTATTGAGTAATTCAGACAAGGCTGTGCAATAGGGGTTGAGTGTATAACCATTATAGAAATAATCCTACACATCACTCCCCTATATCTAATTACTTTTCCCTTCCTGAAAGCTCCAAACTTGACAGGCATACCTACAGATACAATACCTACCAGATCTGTAAGATTTTTTTTCCAGTGTCATTTTGCTACAAGCTACAGTGCAACAGGCTCTAAACTATGAAAACTGTCACATTCTTATGCTATCGCTGGGCAAGGGAGGATTGCATCTTCAAAGTAAGAAAGCACTTCAGTTGATGATGATATGATGAGAAAGCGGGCACACGCTAAGTTGTTCAAGATCAAAGCAACTGTACACATTGATGGAGACTGCTGGTCCACATACACAAACACAGAGTCAGCTACATTTTGTTAACTGTAAACTAATTGCCCAGCAGTCGCGACCACCTGCTTGTTGCCGGGTACCGAAAAAGTCGAAGAAATGCTCAAGAGGTTGATGGACTATTGTCCAGGCAAAATCAGTAACGGATCTCTAGCTATGACTTTAAGAGAGATTGCAACAGCCTCGCTCACCATCATGTATGAGCGCCGTTTTCTTGGAGGATTTGAGCAGACCGACCCATGTTTGGTCAGCCATGTTTCCTCTGTCGCTACGGAAGCCTCACTTCCGCAAGCAAACTGTAACCACGGCAACCGGGTCGGTTCATTTTTATACAAAAGGTCACAAAAAAGTGTTTTGGATTTTGAAAATGACTTTGAAGATTTCATGAATACAAAAATATTTATTTTTACATTTCTATTGCATATGATTTTTTACAAAACTTACTCGACCCGGAAGTGAATATGATTGACCCAAATATTTGTCCTGCATATGGCGCCTCCCGAGGAGACGTAAGAATTATTTTCCCTTTGCAATATTTGTCGATGAATCCATCAATGGACATATATCGTGTAAACTGTGACATATAATTGTAACTGTGTCAGCTCGAAGACACAAGTTTGTTGTTGTGACGTTAACTGTGGCCTGCATTGCTTAGCCCTGGTGTCGTCGCAATCTGTTTGTGAAGCTAAGTTTGTAGAAGTAGTAAACTAACCGATTATATCTGGAGATCCATGTCACCATGATATACGTATGATATTGGTTAGATTTCTAAGCGGCAGTTTTCATCCTTTGTACATCTATATGCGCGGTTGGTCATTTCAAAGCTCGTCCGTCAACCTCACCTCATAGTCCAGCTTTTCTAATTGTACTTTACCTGTGTTTTGTTCAGGTCGGAGTTTGGTTCCCACCACAGCAAAGATGGAGTCTCGCCACGGTATATTGAAAGCTTTCCCCAAGGTGAAACGGGCCAAGGTGTCTCAGGGGAAGGACGCTCCTCCACCAAAGAAACCGGCCGCCACTGGCGTCACAGGTTGTTATTGAGCCAGTGTGTACGTACGTTCTGTAGTCAGGGGATTTAAGAACAAGAAAAGGAACGTTTATAAGCGGCCAGTGAATTCACTTGTCATGCCTCAAGTGGATGCTCAGATTTGTTCTGGCCACAGAGATGCAGCAGGAAAAGTCTGGACCTTTTCCTGTTCTTTAACCTGTCTTGAATTGCAAACTGGGGACTGTGTATGTCTGACAAATGTAAAAAGTGAAACTATGAAATCCAGGACAAATAGCAATCACATCTTGAAACTGAACAACTCTCTCCCCGACTGTGTCCAAGGTGGCATCTTTAAAGGCGTCACAGCTCACATTCTGCCAGCTGGAATCGGGAATGCCAGATGTCAGATTTTCCAGACTCAAATCAAGCAGAATGGAGGACAAACAGAGGGCTCGCTGGGTCCCGAGGTCACTCACATTGTCGTAGAGGACAACATGGACATGTCCAGGGCTCTACGCCTATTGAAAGTGGACTGCCTGCCCTCTGGAGTCCAACTGGTGAAGTGCAAATGGTTAAGCATGTGTATTAGTGAGAAACAATTGGTGGACATTTCCACCTACAGTCTTCTTTGCCCCAAGAGGTAAATTATTGATTCATGATTTGTCATGTGCTCATCATATTGTCTGCAGACAGCGGAGGTATTTGAAGAAAATGTTTCTGTCCTTTAAGGGAATCAGAAAGCCAACTTGAAGCTGTCACAGAAGTCTCGCCAGCTGTTCGCCCAGTGACAGAAACCAATGAAGAGCCAGCGGCGGATCCAACCAAACAAAATGACGCTTCAGAGCCCACTGGCCAGCAGGTACTGTAGAGAAAAGTAATTTTTCTCAATGTTCCGATTTCTGTTTGAGTGCTTTCCTAGTCTCAAGGTGATTTATGTCAAACTCATCAAATGTCACAGATTTGCCTCAAAGTCCTTTATGCTCCATGCAGCAATATACCGACACCCTTCTTGTTTGACAGTACAAAATGAAAAGTATGAAGCGTCTATATAATGTTTAACACAGCCACCATCATCACAGCAACAGATCAAGCAGACAAAAGGAGAGCCACACTAAACAGTTCACACTTGTGGGGCAAAAAGCAGAAGGTTGGAAGAGATAATGATTAACAAAAACCCAGGAATATGTGATCCTTGCTACTGTGGGTACTGCTGTATTTTGCTGACTAGTAAAGGATAGGATACAGCTGTCTTTTATAAAAATCATTACATTACAATTCAGTGAAATCCAGATGATGAATGAATGATCAGGTCAGGTAAAAAGAGGTGTGTCAAGCAATATCAACCATTCTGAGTATTTTCATCATTTCCCCCTCTATGTAGACAGCTGTGGACAGCACAGCAGAAGTAAGAGAAGACGATGGGGTCTCTCAGAATGACCTGGAGGCTTTGATAACTGGTCAGCAGCCCAAGGAGAACCCTCCTGGCCCCAGCGCTGCCCTTGACCCCGGCCTGGACCCTGCTCCTCCGAGTGCACTCTCGGGCAAATGGGTTTGTGCCCAGTCGTCCCAGTCGAAAAGTAACAATTTCAACAAGCACATTACAGACAAGCTAGAAGTTCTGTCCAAGGCCTACACACACCAGGGGGACAAGTGGAGGGCGCTCAGCTACTCCAAGGCTGTCAACGCACTCAAGAGCTACCATAAGCCCGTCACGTCATATCAGGTAACCCAGGTTTCAACAGGCTTAGTAATGCAGCCACCAACATTAATATTGTGCTGAGCGGTTGGATTGCACAAGGACAGCCACTCATTGACAGTCAGCCCACAGCAGAATTAATGGGAATACCTTTCAGGAAGCTTGCCTGATACCTGGGATCGGAAAACGCATGGCCGACAAGATAGACGAGATCATGGAAAGTGGCCATTTACGAAAGATAGATCATATCGGAGAGGCTGTGCCGGTCCTGGAGCTTTTCACTAACATCTGGGGCGCTGGAGCCAAGACAGCACAGTTGTGGTACCAGCAGGTACACGACGAGCTTTCCCACACACTCACTCGCACACACTAGTAATGTCCACCACCAGGACATTATAATTAGTTTCTCATTGATGCTACATTGACCAACCTTCAGCTCCTATTTCACCTGCATCTGCCTCAAAAAGGATCATATCCTCCAAAGCAACAGTGTTTCTTCTGTTGCTGTTGAGGCCCAGTTTAGAGAATGATAATCTAACTAGTAACTAGTAGAATTAGTCTTTAAAGCAGGAGTGTCCAAAGTCCAGTCTGGGGCAAAGACCAGCCCGCGGTCACATTTTGTCTCACATTTTGTTGTTATAATCGGAAGAAATGAGAGAGAGTGAATATGTAAAAGGCCATGCATGCTCAAGTATGAGTTACTCATGTTTTCTATGTGTCTGCCAGGGGTTCCGCACTCTGGACGACATCCGCGCAAAAGCCAACCTGAGCCACGTGCAGAAAATAGGACTCAAGCACTACGAAGACTTCCTAGACCGAATGCCCAGGGAAGAGGCGGGCGATATCGAGAGAGTGGTAATGTGTTTTCATTTACCACAAGTGTCACCATTAATCCTAAGGTGCTCTCTATCTGGCCAGCTCTTTCTCGACGATTTGACCTCAATTCTGCAATGTTGCAGACAGACTTACTTCCCTTAATTCTCAAAGCTCTACTTGCAAAAAGGCCTGTGGTTGAAAAAATAGTTTGCGTATTCCTTTGAATTCTGTGTAATGGCAAATCCAGATTGTGCTCTCATCCGGGAAAGGGGGGAGGGAGACGGGGAGTTTAGAGATGTTTTCTTGACACTCACCACAGATGTACCCCAGCCAGATACCTGCGAATGTCCAGCACGGTGCTCTGTGTTTTCAGATAGGATTACCTGGATTTACTTTTTCCTTTCCTAGCTGCCAGATAAGAAGTGCACATGAGATGGATGTGTAAAGCATGTGTTCTCCCTCAAGTTTTCTCTAAAAACCCAACACTGGATCGTTAAAGCCAAAACATTTAGAAAAATGGAATAACTACTTTTTTGGAGAACCTGTATGTTTCGAGTCACAATTCTGCCTTTTATGCTATCCAGCTATTTGTTATTCATTCTCATATTCGTAAAAGATGCTGTGTTTATACTCTCAATTAATTTTGTGTGGCATGTGTGTTTTATGTGTAGGTAAGGGAAGCCGCTCATGCCATAAACCCGGGCCTGTTAGCTGTAGCATGTGGCTCCTACCGTCGAGGAAAAGCAACGTGCGGAGACGTTGACGTACTCATAACTCATCCGGACGGCGAGTCCCACAAGGGCATTTTCAGCAAAGTCCTGCACAGCCTCCATCAGAGCGGTATGTCTCATCATCATGCGTCAGGTGGTCACAACACAGTTTCCATTCTCAGATTGCCCGAATATCCGCGTTCCTTTCGGCAGGGTTTTTGACAGACGACCTTGTGAGCCACGAGGAGAACGGAGAGCAGAAGAAATACATGGGTGTGTGCCGTCTGGTGGGGTCCGATCGACGCCATCGCAGACTGGACATCATCGTGGTGCCATACGCCGAGTTCGCCTGCGCCATGATGTATTTCACCGGGTCGGCACACTTTAACCGCTCGATGAGAGCCCTGGCAAAGACTAAACATATGAGCTTATCAGAACACTCACTGAACAAAGATGTCCTGCGTCAAGGGAGCGTGAAGATGTACGGTGGCGTTCCTCTTCTCACAAAGACAGAGGTGGATGTCTTCAGCCATCTTGGTATACCGTTCAGGGAGCCTCACGAAAGGGACTGGTGACGGAAGTAGGTCAGCCTCGGTGCCCCTACTTATGTTTTTACCTCAACCTAATCATGAATGACGAGAATGTAGACTGTTATTCCACTTGAATATGACATTTTAAGAATGTTTTACTTTTATCCTGTTAATTCACACTGCGTCTTTGACTTGAATCAAGACTCCATTGTGCTTGGGAGAAGAATTGAATGTGTCGGTAAGTAATTCATGCTTTGTGTGCACACACAGCAAAATATGTTGTTGGGACCTCTCCATGCTGACTGTGTCATAACTCTAATAAACACACTTGTAGATCAGATTCGTGTTTTGGACAAACAAGCAGTTTGCTCTTCGTGTGGTTGACCCTAACAGCTAGGTCACGGACGGTGTGTCCAGTCTCGTCTCTCCTTCGCCGCAAAATTTAGGTGATTAATCGGTTAATACTGGCCCGGGTGCAGATAACGCGTGTGGCTGGCCGAACATGTGAGTGCATTGTGTTCTCACGGAACACTGGCCGGGAGTGAGGCGGCTCCGGGGGGCGTGGGGGGTGTACGATAACACCGTGTTACGCTAGAGACGCACCGATCGCCGATTGGTCGCCACCCTCCCAGCTGGCTGACAGCGACCAATCACGAACCAGTCCGCAAAAACTAGTAGCGAACAGCGTAGCACAACACGCGTCACGTTGCGCACATGGATCAGGGTTAGGACGACCACGCCACACCCCAGCCAACCCGAAGCGGTGCTCCTCCGCGCTCCCGGACCGAGCTTGTGTAACAGCTGCGTCGGTTCCCCTTTGGCACCGGAACGACCGGCCCGCCCGCTCGACAACGACTCAGCCTGCCTAACATG
>OMPJ01040814.1:14702-41564 GCA_900312935.1 Carapus acus
GTCGGGATCATGTAACTGTGTTTTTCCTGCTCACCCCTCTCACTCTCTCTCTCTCTCTCTCCCACACACACACACACACACACACACACACACACACACACTCACACACCCCTCTCCCACACATCCCCGCCATCCTGCCGGTGTGTCTTTATTGTCACGCTGAGCCGCGGCTCACATAAGAACTGCTGCTTGGAAATTTCCGTCCTCGCCCCGGAGTTGGAGTGGCATGCTTGTGTGGGAGAGAAAGAGAGGGAGGAGATAGTGGGATGGTCAGAGAAGCGACAAGCGTGTGTGTGTGTGTGTGTGAGGAGGTGGGGGAGGTCAGAGACAGAGGCAGGGAGATAAAGTCACAGCATGTGTGAGCCCAGTTAGACGGTTATCTTCTGGGAGATGATGACACATGAGGTGGAAGGACTTATCAGGGAGTTTTGGACCCCGGATCGCCATGCCTCTTAATCTGGGACCTGCACTGGTAATCTGAAGATTGAAACAAATCTTAATTTACTTGAACTGTTGACGGTGCCGTGCTAAAAGATAATTTACTAAGACACAAACTCAGGATTCTAAGCCCAGTTAGAATCCCACAGTGTAGAGGAAAGACAATGATACTGAATATGCAGGCAAAACTCATTTTTATTGTTAAGTTATTTAAAAGGGCCAAGCAGGCCTGACTGAAGAAAAAAGCCTTTTTGATTCTGTCGGAAAGACTTTTATATTCTGAGTTCTGGTGTTGGACAATACAAAGAAAAAAATCAGTAGAAATTAATCAGTAGAAATAAAAACACACTTACTATGATATGTACAGTATATCAGATACACCCTGAGCAGGCTTAGGTTTGATGGAAGTCATGAAGTAGTAGTAGTAGCAATTGAAGTATTAATAGCAGCAGCTTGACGTCAACAGTATGTGTTCTGTTTACTCGTATTCATGTTAATTTGATGCATTAATGTTGCTGTAATCTAAGTTCAGGCATTGCAAATAGATGAACTGGAGCTCAACAGGTAGCGTAAGAAGCATTAGTTAATGAAATTCACCAAATAACAACATCTTCTTTCTCTATATTTTGAAAAATCTTCATTTTCGTGCAGCCTTTTGGAAAGAACCTCGGTGCGTGTGGTGAACTCCACCAAGCGGCTGCGGTTGCTAACCATGCCCCTGTGCCTCTCTCCCAGAGCCTCCTGCACTGCGAAGGTGTTAACAATCAGAGCTACTACTGTGAGTCTGGACACTGCTGCGGAGAGTCCCAGTGCTGCAGCTACTATTACGAACTCTGGTGTAAGTGTGCTCGCTCGCCTGGTGTGTTTTCTCTGCCCGCCGCTCTCATGGAGATGAACGTTCAGTACCAAACAGGACAAAAGAAACAGGACGATCCAGTGCCGCGTCTCCGCTCGCACAGCTCCCAGCTGGTTTTACTTGATTCTCATGTAATTCATGTTCCCGCTGTTGGTTTTTCTATACTTAGTTCATCGAGGGGGAAATAGTTTCTGTCTATCTGATCCACGCTCATTTAGTTTGAGCTCTGAGACACAGAAATAGCATCGCTCTCTTCAACCATTGAAGTCTTCCCAGACTCTGAAAGAGTTTGGGCCAAATAGAAATGAGGTGTTGGCAACAGCCTCAAAATAAAGCCAGGTTGTTCCAGTACTTTTGAATTCCTGGCAAGTTTTCTTGCAGTTCGGTCCAGTTAATTTCTCTAAAATGTAAAATCATCACTCATTGTTTGCTTGACTCGACAGGGCTGGCAGAAACATATATGAATTCGTTCTTGCAAGGTTATTAATTTCCGCATGTTTGCGGATTCATTTTTCCGAGCACAATATCTAAGGTGTTTGAATTTCCGTCCGGGCGCAGACTCCATCGAGGTTCTGAACCACATCACATTTTACGCATGCTTGTGCTTTGCCGCCACACAAATGTAACATGCATGACAACAGGTCCTGAAAGAAGCAGGAATGCTCTGAGCTATTCACATTTATGTTGATTCATCCACAAAATGCAAACACGGCCTGTTGTTCCTAGCGACCGGTTATCAGTGTTCCCGTCCCGCAAAAACAAAGCTGTTTACGTGGCTTTGAAGACATGAAGTTCGTATGAAAACGCAGGTGTACAGACTCAAAAACACATCCTCCCTCATCCTCTAGTCCTTGACGTCCTCTGCATTTTTTTCCTGCTGATGCAGCAGAGATGCGCCAAAACACAAACAGGGACACAGAGTTGCAGGGGTGCATCTTTTTTTTTTTTTTTGTCTTGTTTTTTTTTCCCCTTGAAGGTTTGCATAAAAAATTTCTGCACACTTTGAAAATTTATTTCAATTACTGCAAGCAAAAAAAAAAAAAAGAAGTAAGTTAAAGTCCTTGTTGAGTACGTGCACTGCATCCATGCCTAGAAACTTGTGAAACAGCTTTGTATGGTGATCCATTCCAAATACTTCAAGTACTCCTTGCTGATGTTTTCCTTAACGCTCATCCTGGTTTCTACAGGGTTTTGGCTGGTGTGGGCCATCATCTTTATCCTGAGTTGCTGTTGCGTGTGCCACCACCGCCGCACCAAACATCGACTGCAGCAGCAGCAACGCCAGCATGAGATCAACCTCATCGCTTACAGGGAGGCGCACAACTACCCCTCCGTGCCCTTTTACTTCAGTAAGAAGCTCGACTGCATGCAGATAATGACACCATGTGTATGTGAGTGTGTTTCAATGTCTGGAGAAAAGCGTCCTGGAGAAATGGAGAAAGCGACTGACTGACTGAAGGATCAACCAACTAATCAGCTCAAATAGCCATAAATGGGCATTCAGGCCCATTGTTTTCGGCACATTGTGGACAATCACAATGAGGTTTCTCGTCTGCTTGATCCAGATACTAGTAAATGTGATTGTTGTCATTCAATCGATCAACTCAATTTCAATTCAATTTTGTTTGTATAGCGCCAAATCCTTAGAAGTTACTCTATATCAAGGTACTTTCCAAGATGGAGCAGGCAGACTTGACCCTAACCCTTACGATAGCAAGAAACCTTGACCCCAACCCTCATCATTCACCAAAGACCAGGCCTATGAATCAGCCAGAACCAACACTAATGTTCACTTTGGTCGATGTTGAGGGGATCCCAGTGGCTGTATCACACGATATTCCCCGATTGGTGTTTACATGCCCCAGTTTTCTGGAAACAGACAGCGTTGCCTCTTTGGTGCCGTGCCAGCATTGCGACATGATCACGAACGGTGCTTGGCAAACCCGCGGAACCGAGCTGACCTAGAAATGAGCTTGTTTTAATATGCCTACTCCCTCATGGCATTTGAAATGTACCGAATTCTGACTTGGTGCTGCGTGTGTCTGTCCTCCCTCCATTCCAGGGTTTTTGCCAAACTACCTCCTGCCTGATTACGAAGAGGTGGTGAACAGGCCGCCGACCCCTCCGCCTCCTTACAGTGCCTTACACACTGGCCCAACCTCCGTGGCTACCGGTCTGCTGGACCCCGAGCAACAGGACGGTCACTGTCCGACCACACAGCCCACTCCAGCGCCCGCGGACTCCGAGAGTCTGAGCTCCAGAACCAGTCTGGAGGATTCGGACGATAAGCCCGCGCAGACCGCGCACAACACCAGCGTGATCCTCGCATCCGATGCGCTAGAGGACGGACCCACTCAAGACGGGCTCAACAGTCAGGAGAAGCAGTGCGAAGAGGAGGACGACTCCAGCAAGGACCCCCTGCTGAAGGACGCGGGGCTGTCAGACAGTTGCACTGAGGAGAAAGACCGACTCCGGAACGGGAGGAGGCGGCGGTTCACGGGCGACTCCGGGATCGAAGTGTGCGTGTGCGGCATCCGCAGGAACGCCACTCGCAGCGGAGCTGGAGGGACGGGCCAGGAGGGCAAAGAGCTGAGAGAGCTGCAGAGCCTGCTGGGCCGCCAGGAGGACGAGGCCGAAGACGACGAGGACGACGCCGACGCCGACTTCTGCGACAGCTGCGGGCACCCCGCCTCCTTCAGCGTGGAGGACGAGCAGGCGCTGGGGGGTCCGGAGAGGCGGGTCCCACGCGGGTCACAAGGCGCCCCGCTACCAGCTCAGCAGACGGGCAGCTCCTCCCTCCACCCTCCAGCGTGCCTCCACCTCCACACCATCAGCGAGCACGAGGGTCCGCACCACAGCACCAGCACGGAGCCCCAGGGCTGAAACACTAAACCGGGGCGGGAGAGCGTGGACACCGCAGGCGGACGAAATCTGGAGGGGTTGCGTCAAGGACGGCGTGTGTTTGTATTTTGAGTGTGTGTGTTGTATGGCTAAAGGCTTTCTACTTGGCAGTATCGGAAGTGGATAGTCAAGCCTTGAGTGACAGTCGGGTCGAGCGAGCCCCGACCCTTTAACCCCCCCAACCCTCCCATTCCGGAACCGTGGCCTTAACCTGCGTATTCTGGGGTTTGTATTTTTTTGGGCCACCAGAAGATGGCGGCTCATCTTCTTGCACTGCAGACATGCAGCTCCCTGCGCACCTTTGGCTCCGACGCGTGGCGGCGTCAAAGCGAGACAGCCCAAGCCGTGGCAAGGACAGGATGTCCATCGCCCAGGACGAACTGCGAGCAGCAGCACTCTAGAACTCACGCTGCACCACTGCACTCTTAAGGTAGGACGCTACGCGAGGAAAGGAAAATGAAGCAGAGAGGCTTTGGGTCGCTGGGAACACCAGGATGAGCCCGTGTGGCTGAGGACCAAAGCCACTCTGCCTCCTGTCCGTCTCTGTCCAACTGTCGCCACGCTTCTGATAGACGCCTAAAAGTGCTTTAACAAATTTGAGTGAGAAATTCTCATGTTGCACAAAATGTAAATTTATGTAAAATTCCTCCGTCAGCAAAGGCAAAATCAAAATGCAGTCTTAATTCACTTTGCTTGTCTTTTGATATACCTGACGGCAGGTTTGTGAATGAGATTTATTTAGGGGAGCTGTAGAATAATTTATAAGCTGAATGAATGGATAATTGTTTGTGTATGCTCAACCAAACCTTGGTCTGGCCCGTCAATAGCCTCGACGGGCATCAGTAGAATTTCAAGCACGAGACGAGACCGACGATATGATCCCACAACCCGGATGCATCTGGTGGTTAAATGAACCAGATGTGAGTGACGGGGAACCTCATTGCCTTCACCAGCTGATATAGTATTCGTGTCACTGCCCTACGCGGCGACATCTGTACTATTTGTACCAGAATTGTACAGTAGCACATGTTTCCACGGCTGTAATCTGCTGCTGTGGTCTTAATTCTGAGCAGCTTCCCAGAGGTTTTAGTCGATCTGTGGACTTATGTTCTCCCCTCGAAGGCTGTTTGTGTGGCAAGTATTCATCGGCTCGTTAAATTACTGTTTGTGGTGTATAATTTATAATTTTCATGTGTGTGCGCGACCATTTTCACAAGCAATTATGTTTTGCCATTTTGGCTTCAAGAAATCCGCACAGTGAAATTGCACGGATAAAGAGTGCTTGACAATCCTGATTGTTTTACAGGTAGGCAGAGATGGTGGACAAAGCTCACAATGATTACTGTGTTATTGCCAAATAAACGGACAAGTTGTTCTTGAAATGTATACTAGTTGAAAGATTTGTCACTGGGGTTTGACGATTCAGGAAAGCCAGAGATTTGCGATGATAAGCCAAAGTAAAGGGGTTTGAGAGGAATGAAGAATCTCTGAATTCAGTCTAAATTTGTCTCTGAACCTGTTAATTGACTTGTGTCGTATAGTTACATAGCACACAGCTTCTGTCAAGCAGACAGAAAAAGCTGAAAAGCTCTCATCCACAGATTTGATGCATCTTCTACAATATTTGTGTTTGGCAGACTGGTTGAATGTTGAAAATCTTTAACTGCAGGAAGCTAATGTCAAAACTCCCATCTTTGTCAATGTTACAGATATTTAATGTTGCTTCATTGTCATTTAAAAGAAACCCGCAAATGCAATGAGTTACTGTATATTTGGGTTACTCTTTGCCTGCAATTGTGGTGATGCCAGTGTGACTTCTGAGAAAGCCTTCTAACTCAACAGTGACTACAAAGCACACATTTCAGCCAAAGGTCTTAAAGTCTTTTGTAAAATGATCCTAAAAATGCTAGCCCACATTTTGAAAGTAGAAACTTACTTGCACAAGCAGAGGAACCATTTGTGATCGAGATTTCCCATCAAAGCTTACCCACACACTCAAGTGCTTTATGTATTTATGCGGTTTATCTGAGATAGAAAATACTGTAATACTCATTATTTGTGGTACACATTGTACAAAGAAACTTTTTTTTCATATCAGCTGAATCTTTTGATCATTTGAACTGTAGAAATATTAAAAACCACTTCAGACCTTTGAATTCTGTACATTACTGTGTAACATGTTTGTCAATCACATAGCATTTGACTGTATTAACATTTCAAATGTGGAATTATTAGCTTAATTGTTGTGCAGAGTGTTAAATCATCCTGGCTTTTCTCGCTGTTTTTTAAAAAAATGACTGAAGTTCATTGTATGAAGGGTACATGAATTTAATTTTAACATCATTCTATCAGGAGCATCCTGCCAAAGACACTTTTATTTCTTCACCAGTGTGTGTACACACTTTGTTGGCACACATTTGAATGTTCTCATTATAAGCCATTTTTAACAACAGCCAAGGTGAATGTATGTTAAATAAACATACACTTCAAAAATAAACTTGTGTGGTCATTGTGAAGACGAATGATGTGTGCACATTCTTTGACGGAATTTTAGGTAATCCTCAAACATTTTACATGTACAACTTAATATTTACATGTGAAAAGTTTGAAGAACGTATAGTACGGCACCGGTTTTACATCGGGCAACATTTTCACAGACCGGCCTGATGTTGCGAATAGGTAGCGGATGTGACGTAGCTGGTAGTTGTTACTATGGTTCCCACGGTAACGGTGCGAGTGTGATTCTCCTGCTGAAAAGTGGGGCGGCGCGGCAGACTTAGCCGTCCAAGGTGCAGGTTCTCACGGGGAGAGGTCCTTGTTATTACCCGTGGAGTCGTGGAGATCTCGGAGCGAATAAAATGCCGGCTCGCAGGCTAAAGAAAACCTCCATTTGTGGGGGTACCACAGTTAAGGACCACAAGCTGAAGACTTTGACGGGAGTCAGGCGCGAGTCATAGCCTGATATGACTGGGAGAATCCGGCGTTTTTCCAAAACAAAAGGGTTCAGAATCAGATCATAAATACAATGGAAATAAAGTAAGCTATCTATCGTTTCCATACGGCTCGGTACCAGCTGACCCACTCACCGGTACCGGTCTGCGGCCCGGGATTTGGAGACCACTAATTTACAACATAGAAGTGCAGCATAGGGCACCTGCGATGGCACAAAGTGACCGACAGGGGGCATCACTTCACCGGAAGTTTAAGTACAACTCAGTATGCGGCTCGATAAATACACCGTCACTTCAAATTTCCCCCCGATGTTCGACAAGCGCAAGCTCGCGAGATTTCCGGGTAGCCCTTTAGTAGCCAAAAATCGTGATAAGGCAGGATTAATGGGCGTATTTTCCACCTCGAGTGGGAAAGGAAATCACGCGATGTTTCAAGCAACCCGCTAGTGTGCTGTGCACTCCGGACTTGAGCTGCGCAACGAGCCATGAGTGGAAACCAAGGTAAACTCAATTTATCCCGAACACGCTCATTATCCAGAACTCAGATACTGCTCTGTATTTTTCCCGTGAATCCCGAGAGATTTTACTTTTTGGATCTTCTGCATCACTCACTATGAGCGCGCAATCACTGTCAACAATTGTCAAAGCTGATCGTAAAGTCATCTGATGACACCTGTAGTCAACCTATTGTCCTAATTTGAATGTAACTGTCACTGTTTTTGTGCATTTGCAGAAGCCTTCGTGGACAGTGACGTTCACGTCGATGTCAAGGTCTGTTCAATGTTTATCAGGCAGCATTTTATTGGTCACTGACGATCAGTCCAAAAATGCAGCATAGCGTTAGAAAGTGCCTTTAAGTAAGAGGTCTTAGATGTGATATAATCGGGGTACTAACCAAGTACATTGGAACCCTGCTAACTGTGGGATTTAAGGTCATTTCAGTACAGTGTGCATAACTAGGAAGTATTAACAAAGGGCTGTCTTTTTGATATTTAGTTTGCTTTTGGTTGTTTACTCACAATAATTACCCACACTTTTTCTTGCATCCCTGCAGGATTACTATGGCAAGGTGCTGAAGAAGACCTCAGATTTGAAGAGCAATGCCTGTGTGGCTCCAGCAGAGTCCATACCTGCATTTATACTCCAGGCTTTGAAGAAAGTGCACTCAGAGGTCACCGACAGGTCACTGTCTAACTGTGATGTCTCATAGCTGACATGTAGGATGAAAACCTCACTCTTATTCTATGTACCTCTCCCCCAGGTACTACGGCTGCGGTCTGGTGGTGCCAGAGTGCCTGGAGGGATGCAAGGTTCTGGACTTGGGCAGCGGAAGTGGACGAGACTGCTACATGCTGAGTCAGCTGGTGGGCCAGAACGGCCATGTCACTGGCATTGATATGACTGAGGACCAGGTGGTGTACATCAGGAAAATTTGAATCACTTTTTTATTTGGCAAGAGCTATGGGAGGTCGCTGCAGAAGATTTTCACTCACTCACTCAGTGATTATTTCACAGCTCGCCGTGGCCAGAAAGTATGAGGACTACCACATGCAGGAGTTTGGCTACAAGAAGCCCAACGTCAACTTTGTCCAGGGCTACATCGAGGCTCTAACAGGGGCAGGGCTGGAACAGGACTCGTTTGATATCATCATGTAAGGTCGACACCAACTATCTGCATGCCTCTGTATGTGCATCCATCGGTAAATCTCAAGCATGGACTAGATGTTTTTCCATCATCACTCAGTTCAAACTGTGTGGTGAATCTCTCACCCGACAAGAAGCAGGTGCTGAGGGAGACATACAAAGTACTAAAGGTATGCTAGCGTAAAGCAACCACAGATTTGTTTAATGCGCTTAAAATCTGAAAGCAACATGCTAATACCCCTTTATTTACACCATCCCACTGGTGATCAACAGGATGGGGGCGAACTGTACTTCAGTGACGTCTACAGCAGTGGAAGACTACCAGACCACATAAAAAAACACAAAGTCTTGTGGGGTATGTCAGGTTGATATGTCAAAGCTGTAATTGGCCGGTGAAGCGTACCAGAGTACTGATTAACTTAGAATAACAGCATGTGATCAGAGTGATGTCTGCTTTGGCAGGTGAGTGTCTGGGCGGAGCCCTGTGGTGGGAGGACCTGCTGCGGTTGGCCGAGGAGGTCGGCTTCAGTGCCCCGCGTCTGGTCACGGCCAGTGTCATCAGTGTGGGGAACAAAGAACTGCAAGACGTCCTGGGTCATTACTCAGTTTAGTCTCTTGTCCAAACATTAAGCTAAATGTATATTTGGTACAACTTTGAATGGCACCATTTCATTGTTTTGACCTTCACATTAACATTTATTGTGTGTGTTTGAGGATTTGGCACAACATTTATGGTCAGTATCAGTTCAGTGCCCTTGTTGATGTTGCAATGCTATTGCAAAGTTTGTTGCCATGCATGCCTCACTTTTCACATTTAATCAAACTCTGGTTTGTAAACATTGCATCAACATCTTAAGCCTGCCAGATTCGGCTTGGTAATTAATTTAGTGTGTCATTGTTACCTGCTTTTCTAAAATTCTGTGCTGCAATAATGTGGCCTGCGTAACTGTTAATGAATGACCTGAATAATAATGATATTTTCATTTTTGTATACCTCCCCCTCATGCCCTTCCTTTACATTGGATGCCATGAAGGCCGAAGAAAGCTATTGAAAATTTTTTCGATCATTACTGAAACAGTTACAGAGATATTACAGAGAATGCTTAACACTGTGTTTCAGGCTGATGGCTATTAGTCTTAATTCTGTGTCATACATATTTTTGAAATGTAGGAGACTTCAAGTTTGTGTCCGCTACATACCGACTATTCAAGGTGCCCAAAAGCAACATCGAGTCGTGCCAGGTTATATATGACGGAAACATTCAAGGAGCAGAAGAATCCTTCAAGTTTGATTCCCAGTACACGTTTAAGGTTTGCATTGGCACTTGCGTAACCTTTTCAAATGTCATGTACACATGCGCTGTATGTAAATGCCCCTTGTATTTTTCCCAGGCCAACCAAGTGGTGGACGTGGATGGAGAGCTGAGAAATATCCTCAGCCAGTCCAGATTTGCAGATGAGTTCACATTCCAGCCGCCGAGCAGTTCCCCCAAGTCCTGTGGAGTAAAACCTGAGGTCAGTGCCACAGCAGTCCCCGCAACTTAAATTCCTGGATGTTGAAATGTCTGTCCTACTTTTCTCTAAGCACTAGAGGTCAGTGTGTGAAATGCACGGTGTTCAGTGTTGCCTGGTGTGGTGTTAAATGAAACCAGACCAGATCGAGCAAGGCTGTGTGTTCTATCGTTTTTACTGCATGCTCACACACTTGCACACACAACCATACCCACACTTGAACATACATGCGCAAACATTCGCATGCACAAGGTCAAGCAGCTGTCTTGAAGTCATAACCAGACTGTGGACTCATGCTGGGGAACCTTGAACAGGAAGGAATGTTCTTTCAGCTGATGCAATGCCATCTTATCAGCGCTCATGGTCATTCTATGTACACAGACACATGGACACACATTCACAAATATCACAATACATCTTCAGCGTGGACCTAGATTGTTTAATCATTTGCTGTGATTTAATTAATCTGTTTTATGATTTTCATTGAAATCCAGCGGCCCACAGAAGTTAACGGTAATTTTGAGAAATGTGTGACACAGTCTATCGACTGGACTTTGAGGCGAAAATTGAGCCCCTAATCTAATCAACTTAATCAACGCAGCTAACATGTGGTAACTGCTATAAAACGCCTTTGGTCTTGTCTTGTACAAGCCTGGTTACGGTCAAGTCTTGATAAAGAACAACCACAGTTAGCAGGCACACATGTTAAGGCCCACATGTGTAGTCTGCCAAAACACTAAACACACCTTTGCTAGCACTTAGTCCAGAGAAAGAACATGTGTGACAGTTGAATTTGAAAGGGTTTTTCTTCTCCCTCTTAGAAATGTGAAAATATTTCTAATTACACAGTGAAGCTAATTACAGCTTTTAAAACCCAATCAATGTCTGCGTCCAACTTTTCACTCAGGCAATCACTGTGGACCCCTTTGAGCTGGCCCAAAAGTTGAGTGCAAAAAGACCAGCTTCGGCCACTGGGGGGTGCTGCAGCTCACAGTCTGCAACCTGCTGCACCTGACGCGGGGACGATCCTCTGCGCCAGTGCAATCTGGGCTAAACTTTCAGTCAGAAGCACATGGAGTGATTGAGCAAATTTAGTCTTCATTGTCGTTGTGTGCCACTGCCGCGCCTAACAGTACAGATACGAATTCAATAATGTCGAGAAATTGTTATGCATCAATACACGAGGGTAACACCATTTCATGCTTTTTGCTGTATTTTCGTTGAGAGTAAAACCAACATGGTAAAATTTAAAAAAGACATATTGCGCCAACAAAAGTACACATAGGAGTCATGATATTCAACAGATTTTGTTCAGATTTATGAGAACACTCTACAATGTCTAAACGCCCCAACAGTCCTCAGCAACGTGCAGTAACAAATGGATCGCGTAAACATTTCCATCCTTATGACACATTTGCTCGATTGATATACTGCCGATGTGGAACTACGGACACGAATTCTGCATCATATATATATTTTATGCTTTGCTGTCATCTGTTGTGATGAATTGTGTAACAATAAATACAACCCACTAATGAATTGTCCGCAGCTGAAAGTTTGCGTGGGGCAAAAATGACTTCTACAGACTGAATAAAGGCAATCTACAGAACGAATGAATGCTGTCTAGAGACCAACATTTGTGTTTTTTGTTGCAAGCATTTAAGGAAAATACGCGCTAATTCGTTTGGCTAGGTGAACATTCTCAATTAACTCAAACGAAAGTTACTATTTGTCCGTGCGCCTGTGGTCGCTCTTTGTATTTCACATGACTTTGTCCGACCCTGTGTATATATTACATCGAAAACGGGTTGAAACGAATTTTATCCTCGTGTCAATGAAATGTTCGGGAAATCATAATGTTTCAAAAGTCACGAGTAGGGTCCTGTCTGCCTCTTAACATGAGGTACCATTGTTTTGGAATTTGATTCGCCAAGGAGGCTGCGGGCGCCCCGCCCACCAGCCAACGGCACATTCCGATTGGCCGGGGCCGTCGCCTGTCTCGGGGACATCAGGGAAGGCACGAGTTGGCCCGTAAGCCTGGGCTCGGGACTCCTCAGTGTCGGACACGTAGTGAGAACGAGCAGGTCCTGATGCCCAAGTCCCGGCAACCCTCGGCGGAGATGACGGCGGACTCCGACTGGCTCTGATTTTTAAAAGCCCTTTTCATTCAGGAGGTCGGTTGCCAGTGGTTATCAATATGGCAGAGCCGTTATCACTAGCACCCACCGCTGCAAAAATGGCGTCACTTAGCCGGGTCCGAGCTCTGGCGATCATTTTCTTAACTGTCACTGGCTGTTGTGTCACCCCGACAAGTGGCAAGGAAGGGTCCGAGGAGACCGTCATCATCGGGCTCCGACTGGAGGACACGGACGACATTTCCTTCATGGATAAGGGCTTCCTGCGGGTGAGTGAGCGCTCTCGGGTGAAATTAAGGGTGTACGGGCAGAACATCAACAACGAGACCTGGTCCAAGATCGCCTTCACGGAACACGAGCGGAGCCGGGCGATGGGCAGCCTTGACAGCTCCTCCGGGGATAACCAGAGCCAGGAGGACTCCTCCTCCGGCTCGCATCCCTGCGGTATCAGGACTTCGGATATCAACATTCTCCCCAACATCGTCCTGAGCCGAAAGACGTCCGGAATAGTTGAGATCGAAGTCAAACCCCTGCGGAAGACGGAGAGGAGTAAAGCTTATTACCTCTGCATCGCCACCTCCAGCCCGGCCGTGGCCGGGATGCACGACCCGCGGACGGAGAACACCTGGATCTACCACGACGGGGATGACACCAAAGTGATCGTGGTGGAGGAGAAAAAGTTTCTTCTGCCCTTCTGGCTCCAGGTCATCTTCATCTCCATGCTGCTGTGCTTGTCGGGGATGTTCAGCGGGTTGAACCTGGGACTTATGGCTCTGGATCCTATGGAGCTCCAGATCGTCCAGAACTGCGGCACGGAGAGGGAGAAGAACTACGCCAAGAAGATCGAGCCGGTCAGGAGCCAAGGGAATTACTTGCTTTGTTCGCTTCTGCTGGGGAACGTGCTGGTCAACACCACGCTCACCATCCTCCTGGATGATATTGCGGGTTCGGGCTTGATCGCCGTGGTGATGTCCACCATTGGAATAGTTATTTTTGGAGAAATTGTCCCCCAGGCCATCTGCTCCAGACACGGCCTTGCCGTGGGTGCCAACACCATCTTCCTCACCAAGTTCTTCATGCTGCTCACCTTCCCCGCTTCCTACCCGGTGAGCAAGCTGCTCGACTACCTCCTGGGCCAGGAAATCGGAACCGTGTACAACCGGGAGAAGCTCCTGGAGATGCTGCGAGTGACGGACCCCTACAACGACCTGGTCAAAGAGGAGCTCAACATCATCCAGGGCGCGCTGGAGCTGAGGACTAAGACGGTGGAGGACGTGATGACACCACTTCGGGATTGCTTCATGATTCCCGGTGATGCCACCCTCGATTTCAACACCATGTCTGACCTCATGAAGAGCGGCTACACGCGGATCCCGGTTTTCGAGGGCGAGAGGTCCAACATTGTGGATCTACTCTTCGTGAAGGACCTGGCCTTCGTGGATCCGGATGATTGCACCCCGCTCAAAACCATCACAAAGTTCTACAGCCACCCGCTTCATTTCGTCTTCAACGACACCAAGCTGGACGCGATGCTGGAGGAGTTTAAGAAAGGTGAGTTTGTAGCACGCTGCAGAGTGTGCCGCGCGTAAATACACATGATTATCCCGCGCAATGATTGTGCACTGTTACTTTTCTCTAACCTGCAGGAGTCCTAGCTTTATTTTTCATCATTTGAGATCACTCTGTTCTATTTGTTTTGAGTACTACTTTGTTAGCATGAAGACCATCTTAGCTGGAAGCAACAGGTCTCTGCTAAAATCAAATTGAACTGTCACAAGGTATGATTTCATTTAGAGTCATGCACGGGTGAATCAGATAAGTCATGGTGTTGTTGTTGTTGTTATTCTAGGGCAATGGTTCTTAACCTGGGTTCGATGGAACCCCAAGGGTTCCTGCGAGTCAGTCTCAGGGGTTCAGCGGCAGTCAAAAGACAAACCCGACTCATATGATTTGTGATGACAGGGTTTCGAAAAAGGGTTCTCTGTATATGCCTAAACAACTGATGGGGTTCAGTACCTTCAGCAAAGTTAAGAACCACTGTTCTAGGGGGAACACTGCAGTTAACCATCAGTCCCCAAAAAGCACCTCAGGCCTCAAACTCTCTGTTTTCTGGAGTCAAATCCGATGACTATTTTGCTGACTGAAGACATTTTCTAAAGGCATCGTCTGGTTTGCGGTGAGGACAGAGGGAGGAGAAATCTCAAACATGTCAAGGCCTTGCAAAGAAAATCCAGGTGGAGAGCGGCGAGGAAGAAGGAGGAGGAGGAATAAGAGGAGAGAGAGAGAGGGGCTGTTTTGGCCGCGGTTAATTCTTATCTGTCCCGCCTCACAAATCACTCAAGCAGCCACGGCAGGAGTGAGGTGCACTTGCCACGGCGGCGGCCCGCTCACTTCCGTCTCCTTTCCAACGGAGAGGGAACGGGCGCCGTTATCTCTCCCCCATCACTTCCACTCAGCGTTAATGTTCACACTGTTCTCTCTCTCTCTCTCACTCTCCTCTTTCGCTCCCTCCCTCCATCCATTCATTCAACTTTTTTTTTTTTTTTTACTCTTCCCCCCTGCCTCTCCCCCCTCCTTCCTCCCCACCTCTCTCTCTCACTCTCTCTGATTTGTAAATGCATCAGGACATGTGGGAATGGTGCAACGGCGGTGCTGAGGTTATCAGGAGGGGGCATCTTGTTGGAGAACCTGCTTAAATCCCTCTTTACCTCTCGTGTGCTTGTCTCTGAGTGATGGTGGCGATAACTCCTTTTGTCCAGCCCCTGGAATGCAGTCGTGTGGATAATGAATAACAACCTCTAACACCCTCGAGCCCCCCGCCCCCCTGCGCTGCGCTGCGTGTGTGTATGCGCATGGCATTGGAGAAAGATGTTTACCTCACCCGCAGTTTACCTGATGTTTTGCATAGCTAACCCCCTCCTCCTCACACACACACACACACACACATTCGTGGCCTCTAAGTTGTTACGGGCAGTGTGTAGCAGCTTTATCGAAAGCCTCGCGCTTTGTAGACGGTACTGGCGAGCAAGCCGGTTTAGGAGTCACCGTGATTCAGGGGTGTGTTTATTCAGTAAATGCTGCGCCGATATTTGACGTGTGGAATAACTGACACACTCCGTGAACATTGCCCCTTTTTACTATTCGCTAATAGGATTAAACGGGAGCAAACAGGGGTGGAAAAAAAATGACACGTCCTCCATTACCAAGAAGTTGGATGAAGTTTGTATGCCAAATAAGGATTACATAATGGAGTCGCTTTAGGATGTGCGTTAGTTTTGTTGTTGCGGGTGTTGTTGTTTTAGCTCAGTCGGCATTTTTTACAATAGGAGCAGGATTTCCCCATTACCAAGTAAAGGAGGAGGGAGGAGCAACAGGTGCAACCAACAAAGGACTTTTGAATCAGTGTTGCGTTCTACTGCATCATTACAATGACGCAACACTACACACGACCGCATCAGCTGCCGGTATGTCTGCACCCGTTTGGTTCCCCAGTAGAACCTGTTTGGTTTGGGCTAACGATACCGAGGTGCATTGGGGGGACTTTCTGGTAACTGCCTGCTTGCATATCTTACCCTCCATCTCACTCTCAGTGGCCATGCGAGTGTCACAGTGTGTGTGTGTGTGTGAGTGTGTATAGTATGTGCGTGTGTGTGTTTGTGTCTGAGCGCTTAGATGTAAGGATTACAGGCAAGAGGACCTTTTCACCCAAAGCATGAGCTGAAAAACAACCGACAAAATAAGTAAAGGGGTTAATCTGCGGTGTGTGTAATATGAGTCCAGATGACCGGCTTCATTTGTCTCGACCTGAAGAGCATCTCATCCCCCTGCACCGCCTCGATATGTCAAAGGGCTCCGATAGGTGTCTTGGTTCTGGACACAGTTCGGTTGGTCTTGTGTTAAAGTGTGTGAAGCAGTTATTGGCTGCTAGTGCGTTCTAGTGGGATGTTTAATGGAATGATGTCATTGCAGCGATCACTGCCTGATCAGAGTCGGTGTCCTCACACACACACACTCAACACATGGAAACCAATGTTGTGTATGGCTGCTCTTGTCAGGTATTGATATTATTTTACAAGGATCACCGCACATTTGCAGGAATCTGGTCTCATCTCCAAACACCTCAATTAACACAATATGAACTGTGGATAATGTCCGCTAATGTCCACGTGATGCTGCAGCAGCGTCAGGGAAGCTAGGAGAAGTTTTCAACATTTTTTTCTAACTTTAAGAATAGTAGCCGATAAGAGGCCGATCACAGAAAGGGGGAGGAGTGAAATCCGTCCAGTGCAAGACAAGGTTCCAGCAATCACAGCTGTAGACATCAGTCATCTATGTATCTGTCTTATTATGCATATGTATCCAAATGTTCTTATACCTTTTTCAAGTGCTCTGGAGCTCTGCACTTCAATTTCATTATACAATGTAAATTGCTGTAATGACAATTAAGGTACCCTGATTCCTGATTCCAGTAAGGAGAGGACAGACAGGAAGAGCAGAGTTTGACCTGAGAGTCATTCTGTCAGGTTTAATGGTTTTATTATAATTGCTAATGCTATTGATTTACAACCAGTTTGATTCTGCCTGAACAGAATTCCCTTTCCCAGCCTTGCCAGATTTGTCGATGCGTGGTGAGGTCAAATTTGTCATCTTCAAGTTTAGTATTTGTGAAAACAATTACAAATGTGGGTCACTTGTAGGTTATTTTTGCCTTTTTTCTCGTGTAGATTTACAGAGGAGGGTCGCTATTTCTATTTTCCACAAACTGATTCACTCTGCGCAGGTTTAGGGTCAAACACCTCAACACTCGGAGATGCAGCGGATCTCAACTGCCGATACAGAGAAAAAAAAAACACTTTCTGTTTCAGTTTGTGCAAGGCAAACCCTGTGAATACCATAGCCAGCTTACTGGGTGCACTCGCTCAGTCAAACACAATCTAATGCAAAAGCCCTGCAGTAATCCCCACGTTTGTGAAGCTTTTAATGCTCATTTTTGTTGGCGCCGTGTCAGAAATGTGCCGATCCAACCCGCCGTTTTGTAGCTGACTGTGTCTCAGACCTGAACCCGACTGCACCGAGTTCAGTTTGTTCGCTCCGTCTCCTTTCCGACCGTTTGAAGGACGTCGATGACGAGGCACGCTGAATCTAGCCAGTGTGCTTTGTCGTCTAGCTCCAGTTGTGATGTGGAGTGGCCGAGGCGCTGTGTTTAGTCGTGAATAGGGTGTCAGAGCGGTCTCTGGGTTCCTGCCCTCCCCGCTCCCGCGCCCCCAACCCCTGCTGGACCAAAGCCAGAGGGAATTCGCCGTCAGCCTCTCATGGAAGTCATAAGCAACAGTTGTAGGCAGGGCTGACGGGTCAAAGTTTCCTGTCGATCTGGCTCTTGTTCACAGCGCACGCTCAGTTCAAAGTGCTTTGTATTGTAAGTCATTGTTAATTAATTTGTTGCCGCTTGTGGAGCTGCATAGCCGCCTGAAGTCTGGTACGTCATGTCCATGGAGGACTTAGTGTTGTAGCAGCTGGGTTGCTTACGGCATTGCCTCGCGCCGCATCTGAACTTTCCTGCCAAGGTTATTGCTCTAGGCAGTGTGAGGGGACATGTATAAACTCGCGTTCGAAACTGTCCGCTTCCAATTCGTCGACACGCTCCCTCATTCAGCGTTGCTGGACGTCGTTGTATAACATCACATTACATGCTTCCAACCAGAACTTTTGGCCGGGATCTTGACGACCATGGTTGTTGTCCTAGTTAAACACCAAATAAGTACGCACTCATCAGTACTCTTCTCTACAACTTTAAGGGTTCCCTCAGACAGTGGGGACGTCTGTCCTTGCCTTTGTTAGATTGATGTACTTCTAATAATTATGGTCATGCAATGGCTTCCAACACGGAACCGTTTGGTGTTGGAGCAAATACGGAACCAGATATCTGAGGTAGTAGTTCGTTAGCTAGTGCAGAAAATAGAGGTACTGCCTCTGCCGTACTTCCTTTAGCATAGAATGGCATTACTCAGACTCTGCACACACAATTTAAGAAAGTTCTGACTTTTGAACCCACAAATCATGACCCTCAATCTCTACAGTAAAAGAAAAACTGTGTCAGTGTGTGCTGACAAAGTGTTTTCTATCGGTATTTAAGACCCCAAAGGTATTATTGCTATGGGGAGGTATCAACAACTGTGTCGCCAACTGTGAGTGAAAAGAAAGTCTTCCACTCTGTGCCGCGGTGTCGTCTTAGGACACGCACGGACCCACTGCATGGATGTTTTGATATGGATCAGCCAGAGCTGAGCGAGGCTACTGCTTAAATCAGGTTGGACGCATATATTCCTCCCCACCGCTCAGTGCTCTGTGTCCCTGAGGAAGGTTGGCCGTTTGCTGAGCTTGAATACAAAGAACTGGGACTGACCCAGTAGAAGCAAAGAAAACTCTGTCCCAATGCCCTGCGCCCCCCACCCCCCACAAACACACAGCCATACGTGTCTTTAGCCTAGAATCTCACTCTGCGCAGCCACCAGAAGTAGCTATCAGTGTTGATCGTAAAAATGTTAACCCTCAGACTTGTTTCATTTGTCCTCAATTTTTGATAGATAGATAGATAGATAGATTCATGGATTGATTGATTCATGGATAGATGGACTGATTGATTCATGGATAGATGGATTGATTGATTCATGGATTCATGGATTGATTGATTCATGAATAGATGAATCGATTGATTCATGGATAGATTGACTGATTGATTCATAGATAGATGGATTGATTGATTCATGGATTCATGAATAGATGAATCGATTGATTCATGGATGGATTGAATGATTCATGGATAAATGGACTGATTGATTCATGAATAGATGAATCGATTGATTCATGGATAGATGGACTGATTGATTCATGGATAGATTGACTGATTGATTCATAGATAGATGGATTGATTGATTCATGGATTCATGAATAGATGAATCGATTGATTCGTGGATGGATTGATTGATTCATGGATAAATGGATTGATTGATTCATGGATAGATGGACTAATTGATTCATGGATAGATGGATTGATTGATTCATGGATTGATTGATTCATGAATAGGTTAATCGATTGATTCATGGATAGATGGATTGATTGATTCATGGATTCATGGACTGATGGATTGATCGATAGATGCAGATGCAGATGATCACAGATTTAAAACAGATAGCAGATTGGCACATAAACTGATTACTTGCTTGTATCCATAGATATAAATACAAAGCATTACAAAGTCTGCAAACACATGTTGATTTAAGATATGTAAGCAGTGGCTATTTTGTCAATTTTGGCTGTTCTACAAAGTTCTTTTAAGGCTTGCAAATATGCTGTTTTGAATTCCGGTTCTAATTTAGGCCTGGAAGGTACAAGACCCATCCAATACATTTTTAATTAGATATTTGATTGTATAGCACAATACTTGATTAATTCCCAACCCTTACTTCGGGTCACTGCGCTTGTGTGATGCAGCCTGCTGCATTAACAACCTCATATTCAGAGATGGAGGTCCCCAGCGGAGACGTTGCCGGTCTTGAACTAGTTCCCCCTTTTGCTACAATATAGGCCAATCTATGCTTAATTCAGAAGCACCGGCGGCCCTCACAGTCTCCTTGCTCAACACTTTGTCTCGAGCAAGTGTCTGTCCTATATTAGCGACGGAGCCTGCGTGGTTCACCTCAAATGCCTCCGTTCTTAAGGAAGTAAATCGTAGCGAACCTCGAACGAGCATTTGGGAGTGTTTTGCTGGTAACCCTCGGTTCTGATGCTGGAGTTAGTGTTGGATTAGAAGACGTCACTTCTGTGAATTACTCAGGGGAATTAGAGGACATCACTTTACTTGGAACACTTGATGCTCCCCGATGAGGGACACGCGAGGTCACTTCGCAAGGAGCTGTTACTGGAATGGAAGTGTGTCTGATGTTGACTCTGCAGCTCTCATGAATCAGGCCACGGGACACAACACTGACGATTACCAGTTTTCTTCAAGCTTTGTGGAATTGGTAGTATTGGTTGTGCTGTTTCTTAACCTACGCAGGAAATTATACCCAAATTGATGTCACGAGTACGATTCTCAGGCATAAGGGGGGAAGGGCAGGTTTGTTTACGTCAAGGTTTTCGCCTAAATTGATGTGTCAGCTGTGGAATAGCATTGTGATCTCTCGACTGTGAAACATCAGTGAATGTCATTTGACGCAATATATCGTCAGAGACATGCATGTGGTATTGCTGAGAGTAACGTGTCCTTTGTTTTGTACGCACCTGCAGTTTGTTTGTTTTTTGTCGACTTATGGAGAAAGCATTTCCCCAGACCTCCTAATGAACTCTTCTTGTTTGCTGATTAGCATATTCTGTGCTGCATGCTATCAAACCGCTGAATCACTTTTTCTAAAAAAAGATGAAAGTCGAAGTGTCAAACTAAATGTTGGCGATGTCGTTTTAGTGGGCCGTACGTTTTTCAAGATGGGTGCAGGCAGATTATTCATCAGAAATGGTTGCCAAAGTAATGCTTGTGGTGTTTTTGAGTATTAGAAGATAATATGTGACGTCACAGGGACGTGTGTCTTTGCTTGTCCTCCTAGTTTCGCCATGTTTTTACATGCCATCGCGATCACAAACCCTGGACATCAACTTTTGGGCATCTTCTGATGTATTGAAGGATGAACTTCGGGTCCTTGACCGCGTTTGTTGTGTTAGAAGGCTAGCTTTTGAATTGGCCTACATTCTTCAGATTCTGGTGCAACATGGAGTTGGCTTTTAAGACCCGATTAGTACTACAATTGCGGAGTGTGAATCTGGGCGCAGAGCAGCAGCACAGCCTGTCTGATCTGGCATTATGACTTCTCTTTGCAAATGACACGTTCTTCATCCCGCCTTATCTCTACATCTCCAGACGCTGGCGCACAAGCGCAGCTGCTGTGTCAGTCAATTCTGTTGTAGTCTAAGGTATGTTCAAGTAAGTTTCTTTAGGTTTAAATATGTATAGTCCCCCATCAGCAGTTGCAGGAGATTCTGGAGCTTTGCAACTTTGCACACCTGTTTGAAGCTGAGAGAAGGTCGGTGGATGAAAAGCAAGGCCCCGGCCACACTGAGGGCTTTGAGGCTTTGGAGGGCTTTGCCCATTCTTAACTATTTGACGTGGAACTTGACTCTTTTCATGTTGACATCTTGTCTTTGCCATTCCACCAATGCACACATTTCTTTGTGTGCGCTGCTGTGTTACACATGGACAAGACTCATTGTTGAGTCACATCGGGCCACTACGAATGGTTTTCATATCAAAAGTCAGTCAAGAAAAAGTCACATATTGTGCCATGGGATTGACGAGGATAAAAGCATGAATCATGGATAGTGGAATTACTGACTGGCGAAGCACTTGTTTCAATCTCATTATGACTCATATGAATCACATCCACTTAAATCACATTGGGATGAGTCGTATGAGAAAATAACCCCAACCCAAACCCTACTATATTTGTATTTCTACTAGAGATGTCCGATAATATCGTCCCACCGATATTATTGGCCCGATATTAGCATAAAAATGTAAAATCGGTATCGGATTTTTTTTTGCTTTAAAACTTATTATACTGTATAAAAACCGATAAAAATAAAATAATGCGTGCGTTACACCGAAATAGTGCCTATGCGCTCCTGAAGCATTTACCGGCGCACATATCGGTATCGGCTGGTATCGGTATCGGTAAATTCGGATAGTTGGACAAAAAAGCCAATATCGGACATCCCTAATTTCTACCATGTGAAACGCAACAATGTGGCAGTAATTTCAAACTATGAGGGTATTTGAGATGAGACATCCTCTACAAACGATGAGTGCTGACTCTAAACATGAGTTTATTTCTTTTAAAAGGCCGGATGACTTGGGTGGTTGTCCGGGGCTTGAAAGGTCCCGATCCCGGCCGCATGTTTGGAGACCCCCCCCTCCCATCGTAGCGAGTCAGTGGGAGGACAACGTACATCTGTGCGTGTGCCTGATTCAATAACGCCGATCGTCATCGCCGACTTCTTCCCCCGCACCTGGCGATGAGTCGGAAATCAGCCGCAGAGGCTTTTGTGTCACAGGCGCTGGTGAGGCGTCGCGTCCGCCTCCAGCCCCCAAGTTGCCTAGGATCTGTTTCCATGTACTACTAAGGGAAATTTCTATTATGCAATCCAGAATGCAAGCAGCCCTCCCCCCTCCTTATTTAATTAACATTCGCTAAAAACAGCAATCACGCTGGACCTCGGCCAAGGCATTGGCAGATTCTGCTGCCTCTGCAACCGACTGGATGGGAGAGGGGAGGCGGGGGGAGGGGTTGGAGGAGCTGTGGAACAGGTCTGTAGTCCTGTTTGTGCTTTATTTACATATTACAGCCCCGTGTTCCTCTTTGGTTTTTAGCGTTGATGTGATGTGTCAATTATATTTGTCATTTTCTAGTTGAGAAGAAAAAATACAGACATACACACACTTGTGATTCCGTCACGTTTGGTCCTCTCTCCAAAACATCAGAGACATGCTTGTGTTTGGATGTGTTTAAGATATTGTCGACCTAACGTCTGGATCAGAAAAACGTTATTGTGAAACTTTTAAATGTTTTTATTGCTCTGCATGTTTTTGTCTGGTTCTTAGAATCGTCCGTGTCGGTCTCAGCTCCGTATTTACGCTTAAACTCTGCTGTTTAAATCCACAACTACATCTTTATGTAGTTTGTGTCTAACTTTGAGTGAAGTGAGGAGAAAAATAAGGCCCCATTCAGGCTGCGCCTCCGAGAGGGACAGAAACCTCTCCAGCCCCGCTCAGCCTAGTAACCGGGCCCTGCGCTGCACACTCGGGGAGGCAGAGCCACTTGCTTGTGCGGCAAAGTCCCATCCCCCTCCTTCCACATTCTCTCTCTCCCTCTTCTCTCCATATTGTCCTCTTGCCCATTTCCCTCAGTGTTATAAATTACAAACGACACAAACCTCCAGGCCTAATGCCCTGCCGTGGACGCCTTCCAAGCTGCACTTTTTGGAGAGCCAAGAGGCTGGCTTCATTGATAACACCGGGCACACTGTCCGTCTCTCCATTTGCTGGCAGGGAGGGAAAAGCCCGAGACGGGCCCTTCACAGGCCCGAAAGACACCAGCGCTTTTTACAATCAGCTGATGGAAGCTACTCTCTGAGAATTCTCAGAAAGCTCACCGGTGTGTTTGTTTCCTTTTGGGTGGACCGTCGACGCCGTAGTGACAGAGAGGACTCGGTAAACAGCAGAAGTTTGACGCGATGTGGGTTTTGGTAGGCGTGTCCTCGCCGATTGTTTTAGCTAAGATTGCAACGCCGCCGAGAATTTGGACCTAATGTCCGCTGGGACAGCTCCAAAGTGTGATCGGGCCACTTAGTGCAGGGATGTGCTGTTTCAGAAACATACACAGGTGATAATTATCATTATCAGGATGCAACCGAGCCCCATTCATGACTCAAAATGAGATTCCATGCCATGCAGAAATGTTGAGAGTTGAGTGTCTCCATTTTAATGCAGCGCTACATTGATATGCAAACAATATATAATATATTCGAATTATTTCCCTCTGATTGAAAGCATTTATTAAGATGGACTTGACATAGAAAATTATTATTCATGCAATGGATAGGCACTCACTTTAATGGTCATACTTCCAGACATCTGACGGTGAATAAGTGCTTAAAACTTTGTGCACGTGTTGTTGAAAAAATACATTTATTCACATTGATTTATGATATTCATAATCAATTTAGTGTGATTTAAAAAATAGCAAAATGCAAAAACTTAGAGCTTAGAAACTTAGAGAAAACTTAAAACTTAGAAAAAATAATTGCAAGTGGAACTGTACAAGTCAGAATTCTCAAAAAAAAAATTTAATCAAATAAATATACTGTACATACGCCTGTAAATCGTGATTAAAATGAGCAGATGGAGATTCAGGGCGCAGACACAACAGTTTCAGTGTGTTTTCAGGCTGTGTTTACGTCATGTGACACAGCACAGATTCTCAAACTGCCTCTTCCCCTTTCTCTCGATACTTTTTCGATATTTTCTCGATCAGGTATCAGAAATCTTTTATTGTCGTTACAGCAATTTACATCGTGCAATGAAATTACGGTTGCTGAGTTCTGGTGCAAAAGTTATAGAAAAAGATTAAAATCATGAAAAAATAATATCACTAGTAGCAGTGGTAGCATTGTTGTTGTTGTTGTCGTTGTTGATGTTTTGCACTTGCCGTCAGCAGCAGCATCTGTTTTATTTGCCAGACTTGGGCTGTAAACTGTAAATGCTGGATTGTAATTTCAACACAACGATGAGTCGTCACCTTTGTACCACATCTTCATGTGGTGTTATCTACAAAATAGTAGAAGCAGAATATGTGTAAAACCACAACAACAATTTTTATATGATTTGATTCTTATTTTGTCTCGGCTGTGACCCAAGTCACAACTTCTCCCAGCTCACCTCAAACAGCTCTTCAGGGATACAGCAACCCCGACGCCGTCGCCACACACCAACCTCACTGAATCACAGCTAGGAAACACTTTCACAACTTACCGTGAATACTTAATTTAACGCCACAACTTGATACATCACTACGCTCAAGGGGAACAACATTTCCATTCAAGTTTACCAGGCAATACCCCCAAAATATGTGGTAACACCCAGTTTTCAAGGTTAAAGAGCAAATAAAACCTTGGCTGCATCTCTGTTCTGAAAACACACCAAAGACTTTTGCGTCAACGAGGACAGAGGACCACAATCAATCAACGCTTGCCCTTTTTAAAGATCTATTAAGCGCATTTTTCTCGTAACACAACGTTGCTGGTGATATGCACCACGCACAAGCATGGCCGCCAATCAGTCGCCAAGCTGTTGACTCGGAATTGCCACATCGGACCACAGGGAAGTGGCATTAATCCCATTTACAGCCATTTCTGACCGACTCACTCATGTGTGTTGTGGCGGTCCTCTCTGTCCTCGCTGTCCTCCTCCTCCCCCGATGGACCGAGGCCACATCCTCCGTGGCGCCTCTTTCTCCTGTGTGTTTTCTCCGCTTTGAAATGCTCTCGGGGTCGCCGTCATCCTCGCTGGCGGCCCGCTGGCGTAACGGAGCAGCACCTGACGGGCGGCCCATTCATCTCTCCCCGCTGCTTCCCCATTGATGCCTCTCCTTATGACCGAGGCTCCGAGGAATCTCCACCCAGGGGAGCTTTCAACAACAAACGCAGCCAGCTACGACAGCAAGCCGCTGCCCTGAATGAGCAACAGTGTCATTCCAGCAGCATGCATGCATGTGTGTGCGTGCGTATGTGTGTGTGTGTGAGGGTTGTCCTTCGCATGTGTGCGCGGTGTGTGTAGCGAAACAACCGCTGGCGAGTAAAGCAGGAGAGCGATCTTGTGACCGAGGCCCCTTAATGATGGTTTGGGAGCTGTGAGCAGACTTAACTTCTCCGCTTAACGCCCGTTGGTCCATGTCATGTCGGCCGCCCGGCTTGGCCTCGAATGACCACGGCGCAAAGGCAAAAGCGTGGGAGCTGGAAACACAAACAGCTACAGGGGAGCCGTAGGTGTGAGAGTCACGGAGGAAGACGAAGGGCCAGTATTACCGTTACAGACTCTGGTGACCCCGTTCTGGAGGAGGCGGTGTAACTGCGTTCATATCTGTGACCTAGGTGGACAAATACGTACCAATTCGTCACCTTTGGGATGTTTCTGATCCGCCATTTACTTTGAGATCGTTCACAGTTTTGAGAATCACTCCGTTGCATCATTGTGGGGAAATATATCCCAGTGGACGCTAATGCTACAAAGAACCTGAGGTCCTCGGGATTCACAGTTTTCCGTCTCCATGAGCTAAAATAAGAGCCAAATGGTTTTTTTTTTGTGGCTACACATGTATTGTTGTGTCCACCATCAACTATGCGTCTCTCTCTCGTCGCCACTCGTTTGTCCCACATGGCACTTCTTCACCTCGGTTCCAGAAGAAATGAAAATAACCTCTAAAAGCACTTGAGAGCCTCTATAAATCCCTGGTTAGCATTTTATGATGTTTTTTTATTACAGCCACTTTATCATCCATTGATTCTGCACCATGTTTACGTCTCGCTGGTGGAATGTTGTGGAGGGCACAGATACAGCACGCGAGACACACTGAAAAACAAAAAAGTTTGAATGGACGTGGTGGCAGAAATCATCAAATTGACCAGAGGAGTGTCATAATGGAGGTTTTTGTTTTTTTGTTTTTTTTTAGCTTACACTTATTTTCAAAATAACTTTGAGCACTAATACCTTTTTTTTTTTTTTTTTTTTTAATATGTCATTTTTAGTGACATCAACCAACTGATGACAACTTGTGCATTATTTCTTTTCTTTTCTTTTTTTTTTTTTAATTGTGAATTATT
>OMPJ01040815.1:0-10724 GCA_900312935.1 Carapus acus
AGCGTCTGATTGAAATGAGACAGCAGAAAGGGTTAAAGTCCCCGTGGGCGGCCGCGGCTAAAAATTAAACACGGTGAGCCGGGAGAGGGACGAAAGCGTTGGCGTCTGAGTATTCCTGCTCGTCGGCGTTACTGTAAAGAGCCGCCGATGATGACGCCCTGCTTTTCATCGACTGTGAGCGGAATCGTAATCAGAGATGTAGATATCACACTTTGATGAAGTGGCCACATCATTTTAAACCTATTTGCATACGTCAAGGGAGGGGGACATCAGTCAGTCAAGCTCCTGCTCAGCCGTCTGATGGAAAAATACATTAATAGTGGGGCTGTGCGATTAACCTGTTGACTCTGTGATTAATCGTGATTAATCGCATGTTTAAAATCGGGGTTTTTTTTGTATTTCAAAACATTTTAAAGTCCATATCAACCATGTGAAGCAATTCCTATTGGAGTATATCAATTGCGTCACAATTCAAATGAATCTTTCATGTCGATTCTGTAAGCAAAGTGCAATGCAGAGCCTCTTCAAAACAACAACGCAAGGCACCGACTCCATCACAGTCAGATTTATGAAAACATGAACCTTACAGAGTAGCTCATTCACCATTTGATTGGCAGTAAGTCATGTTTGAAAAAATCTTCATAGTGCAAGAAGATGGATAGATAGAACCACTCAATATTTTTTTTTATCTTAAATTCTTTTTTCCCATGATGTCAGGTGAGGCACGGCTTCCTCTGGCTCCCCTGACCGCGCGTCACAGCCTCAAACGTGCAGCTCTCAAATCCATTAAGCGGTTTCAGGAGCAATCTAGGGTGTGAAGAAGGGACAAAATAGTACAAGCTCCAATCGCAATCAAAAGGTCTGCCATTAGCGTGCTAATGCAGACAGGCCTGCTAATATAAACCCATCACACTTCCAGCAAAGCGCTATTTAGCATCTTAGCGTGAATTTCTGTCAGTGAAGCGTGAATCAGATGATTGTTGCTTGCTCTATTGTTATATTGAGACCATGCTGTAAACACACCCACTAGACCAATCAGGACGTGGCACGCCGCCATTGAAAATGGATGAATCGCCCCTGTTTGTGCCAATGGTGGCCTTGTGATCGTTACGCCAGCGCATCACACTGAGGCTTTCAGATCCCGCTGCCTTGCTTTGGTCAGAGGGCGTGTGTAACACAAAACGCTATTGACTTTATTGATAATCCATGGCTCCCTTTCATTCTCGCCCGCCCTCTCTCTCTCTTTTCGCCCGCGTAGCAGCAGCAGATCAGTGGGCGAGCGAGGAGAAGGGGTCAGCCGGCTGCTGCTCCGCTCGCTGATTCTCCCTGCTTCCTGTTTAATCACTGCTCCCTCGGGGATCCTCTGCCATCCATCAGTCACGCCCAGAAAAAAAAAAGGAGAGGAAGAAAAAAAAAAGAGAGTTGCAATGCTTGTGGCGGCTGAGAGATGAAGGAGCAGCTCAGGTGTGTAGACGGCTTCATGGTCCCTACCTAGAGGAGAAGCGTGTGTGGGTGTGTGCATATGCTCATGGTGCAGGTGTGTGTATGTCTGCGTGTGTGTGTGTGTGTGTCTTGGATTTATGTGCCATAGCCAAAGGCTGTTGTGACAAACGCCCCCCCCTGAGCCGGATCAGCGTCCCAGGACGATCCGTACCTTCATCCTCACCGACACGCGGCAGCAAAGCTACCCGCCCTCACCCCCTACCCCCTAAAAAATCGGAGCTCATTGCCAAACAAAAATGCGTCTAAAGCACGCAGTTTGTGGCTGTAAATATTTCAGATTGCGCTCCCCGCCGACCACGCCCCCTGCTGGGGGGAGGATGGTGCTTGTTTGTGTTTTGGCTGGCAGCCCTGAGGGAAGTGACTGAAGCCTTAGCCGCAGAGACACGGACGCCTCAGGACATCATATGCTGCCCTCCAAGGTTCCCCACGCAATCTGCATCTGCCTGTGTGTGTGTGCGTGCGCGCGTGTGTGTGTGTCTATATTCATAAAAGATTTAGCCTTCTTCCAGATGACATGCAGTGCAGCAGGGAGGGAAAACACACACACAGAGGAATAAAAAACCCAACTAATCCAGCAGCTCTGCATTATTTTCTATTTTGTGAGCACTTTTAGTGTTTGACCCCGCCCTGAAATATGACTTTGCCAAATTAGGAAATTACACATTCTGATGGTGTAAATGCTTGATGAACGTTTGCCTGCGTGGAGGCGTAATAAGACAAACTACTCACAACGTTTTATCAACTTCTCTCACGAGAGGGCTGGTTGCAATTTTCTAAATTGAGAGGAATAAATCTGCCGTGTCTGTTTCTCTATCATTCATCTATCTGCGAGCAGATCTGTCCGTACAACGATTCAGATGGCAATAACTGTAAATCACAGCGTCAGAAACACACACGTGCGTACACACACACACGCGTGGCAACCTACTTTGCCGCAATAAAAGGCAACATGCAAAGGTGGGACGGCAGAGGAGGAAGAGGCGAAGGCCTTTCCTCCTCTGACTCGGCGGCCACTGCGTAACGACAATAATTGAGAGTCGGTGGTTAGTACCTGTTAGTGCGAAGCATTAAGGGAATTTATCACAGGGTCTGATTTATTCTAATGTCCCCTTAGCCGATGCAAATGGTTTTCCGCCCTTATCTTGTCGCCTGAGATGAAGGTCCTCCAAAGGCAGCCCCCCTATTGTGTCGGTGTGATCTCTCTCTCAGCGCACACAGGCCGACCGCCATCCTCCCTCTGATCCGCCCGGCAGGAGGGGGAGGTTGGACCCTGGCAGGCCGTCCGGCCCGCTGACCTCTGGGTAAAAAAAAATCCCTCTCGCTCCTGGGCTGGCTGGGCCGTGAATGACTGAGGCAATAGGCGCACGATTAGCTGACATGGCGGCTGCGTTTTGCAAGCTGTCCTCTTCTCAGGCGCGGGTGGGCAAAGGGGCAGCGCGGCCCCCAAATGGGAATGGAAGTATCGATCCGGCCGGCGTTATGGGAATGACACGCACAAGCTATTTTTATAGGAGGGGGAACACACCGCTGGCCAAGGCAATCTGGCCGTGACGTAGATAAGCTCCTAAAAGGCCGACGGGCGCCATGACGGGGAGGAGGTTGAGGGTCTGAGGGGATATATTGGAGGAGGAGCGTCCGCGTCAAAAGCTGCATCACAAATTAACTCCCACGTCGAAACGGACCCGGCTAATTCCTTCCACTCGGGAGGTTTTGGTGTTTATAAGCAAGATGGCTCCATAAGTCATAAACCAATTTTCATTACTAAACTCGGTGGGCTGGTTGGACGTTTTCCAGGGAAGAAGCTATTATCTTTTGGTACCGGTCAGCCTGATGGTGGAGCCTTAATAACAACTTTTATGTTCTGTCTTACAGCCTCTGACCTGCGAGTCAGAGAATCGATATCTTCTCTTAATTCCTTTGGTGTGTCCACGTTTACTCATGTAGTTTTTTTTTATCTCTTGTCTCAACTGCCACAAAAGTTTACCAGCGCTGAGTAGGGACAAGGATGGACAAAGAAAAGCTGCCTTTGGTTTCTGGTATTTTTTCAAAGTTTCACTGTAATTGGCAGTGAAACTTGAGCAGGCTTGGCCTTCTCTGCGGAATGGATCAGTGTGATGTCATCACACAAATAATAACTGAGGGAGTGTTCGATGCACCAACGTTCTCTGAGCGAATGGAAGGTTAACACCTCCCCTACAACCCCCTCACCATCTCCAGATCCCTGTACTATCCTTCCCTACCCCCCCTGGGATGCGACTCCTTCCTTTTCTGACACACAGCCAGAGTTCAGACGTGGCTAACTTTCACTCACGCCCCTCGCCAAGCTCCTCCACTCTTTTTGCATAAAGTAATTGCTGTTGAGGAGTGTGAGCGCCGCCGAGAGTCGCTCTGCCCCCACGAGCACAGGGGGTGAGATTAGGGAATAAAAGCGCCAAGTCAGTGCTACCCAGGCAACTGCCAGCTCCTGCATCTGTCATCCTGCCGCCGTGGATGAAGGCTGACAGTGATGAATATTGGCCAAAAGTTTCCCACTCCACGTGATGATTTTCTCTAATGAGAATTGATGAATGCTGCAGCGGGCGGATTTGAGATTGTGGGATGAGAAGGGGGGATCGTTCATTAGACGGCGGTCACGCTGAGCCGAGCGGGCCGGCACGTGCTGGAGCTACTTTAGCCGTTCCTGAAAAAGCCCCACTGATATGACTGATCGATACCACCTGACATAGGACGGTGTCGGATGACATATATCCATAGGAGGGTCCGAATCAATACGTGGCCCCTCCCCTCGCACAAACACCACGGAGCCTCGTCGCCCATCCCCTGGGTCGGCGTCTCAGCCGAGCCATATGCTGTCAGAGATCTGAGGTGCGGCGCTCTCCTTATCCATATGCATGAGGCTGTGGTAATCACCTGGGTGCGGCACCGTCACGAGGCTCCGCCGCCGCCCCAGCTGCAGCCGCGTCAGCTCGAGAAGGCGAGCGGGGCCGGCGGTCTAGCAGATGGCAGCGTCGGCTTTGAAAAGCCGTGGCCCTGAACCAGCCCGGGGCGGCCCTGTGGGCCGCCGCTCAGCCAAAGCGCCACATGTGGCAAGCCAGAAAGGACATTAAGTGGATAATAGTTGGTTAATAGTGAACCAGGTCATTTAGTATCATGTGCACACTTTATGGAGCACAACCAGACCACGCGAATGTGTGCACAGGGGCGGCGGCGGCAAAGCGCTGGTTTAACTTTTACACGCAGATAAAGGCACTAAACGCAACGCTCAGAGCCATTCGTGGACCGCCGCAAACTTATACAAACATTGTGCAACGCCCGGGGTGATTTAATAGCTTGTTGTCGGGTTGATGGGAAAACATATTAATGGCCAAGTTGTGCTTTAAGTCATATGACTGGGCGAAGGAACGCGGGCCGTGCCGTTTCGACATTTCCCAGCGGAGCGTTACGGCCCCTGTCCTCGCCCAGCCCGTGGTCATGTGATGCGTCACTCCACTGTGCTTAAGCACAGATGGAGCGATAGACTTTCTTTAATATCCAGGAGCTCATTTCACAACGCTGGCAGGTCACGGCACGATGACAGCTAAACAAGCCGGCCAGGGGAAGCAGGAGCGGAGCATTGTGGGCACTGGGGAGCCGCATTGTGCGCGTCCAGCGTTGAAAGCGGACGTGTATTTGCGATTTACTCCAATATCTGCCCGTTGAAAGGAAAACGCACCCGAACGGCCCCATTTCTTTACATTAAAAGGCTTCCGCTGCGTTTTTCGGCTTCCCGCGACACGGCCTCGCTTCTGCTCCTCGCTGACGGTGACAGACTTTGTCATTGGCGGATGCAAAGCAGGGCCGTCTAAAGACTTGTAACAGGATTACGTCTCCACATCCCATTTCCATCTGCTTTCTCTCAAAAGTGAATTAGGGAATCTGTTTTCCACGCAGAGTGAAAAGATGGATCCAGCCGATGCTTTGGAAAGGATGTAACCACTTTGCGCTGTGTAAATAATTGGATTTTAACTGCAGGGGCCCTTCATACATCTACGCTCGTCATCACCATCTCCAATATTCCTCTTTTCCCCCCCATACTTGCGTCCACAAAGCCCTCCCTATTTTCCCTCTGTTGAAATGACATGCTTTTTAATCAGTCACTGCACCAAATGTCTGACTGGATTGGACTCATTAAACCTCCCTGCCTCTACGCAGACACACACACACACAGAGATACACACACACACGCACACCCTACTGACTGCAGAGAGCCTATTAGAGAGATGGAAGATTATGGCCTAAATGAAGCCATTAGTTACGCAAACCTAATGATCATCTTATTTGTATGTATAAATCTGATCCATCTCCCTCGCTCAAGGCAAATATTTCTCCCCTCAAATGACGCCGGAGGAGTGGAGCAAAAACAACAGCCGCATCACCAACAAAAACAACATCAGGGCCCGTAATGAAAGGCGCGCAGGCACAGGCACTCAGGCGATTGCATTCATTACCTCTCTCCACTATATGGACCCCTTCACAGGGATTACCCCTGGTTCCACCGGGGTTGATTATTAGACGCTCGCAAAGGTTTCGTTTGAATCGCCCCAGTTAAACGAGAAATTGCAGGCTGAGGAGAGAGGCTAATAACAGTTATTAACCCCGTGCGGGCGGCGGCGTAAAAAGAGCGCCACAATAACGAGGTGCAGTGCCTGGGTTTGAGGCGCGGCGCAGCTAGCACACCCCCGAGGAGAAGCTAACTTATTAAAATAATGAATTAGCAGACCAGATTACTGCAGCCTGCGGCAAAGGCAATTATCCCTCTCCAAATCCCTGGACAGGGCTCCCTAGCGCCACCATAAAACAAGTGCTCAGAACGCAGGAGCCCTTCGCTCCACACAAATGAATAGGCTGTTAATTAGGATCTCTCCCGCTGCGGGTAGCCTTCCCACCGCCATAACAGAAAGCACCGCCATGACAGGGAGAGAGAGAGAGAGAGAGAGAGAAGGAGGAGGGCGGTGGGGAAACGTAACGGTAAGCTATTGAAAGGTGATGTGATTGGAAGAGATGGAGACAGTGGAGGAAGGGGTGGAGAAAGTTGCAGATAGTTTCCGACGAAATGCGGGATGGAACATCTCAGAAGAGGCTGAGGACAAACAGCCTGCTTCCACGTAGAAGCCAATGGAGTGAGGTCAGGGGAGGCAGGAGAGGCCGTGCCTCACCTGTCATCATGGAAAGAAAAAAATGTAACAGGAAAATCTGTTATTTTAATGGTTCTATTTATCCAGTGATTTGCACCATATAGCCATTTTTAAACGTAACCGATAAACTGCTGCCAATCAAATGGTGAATAAGCAACTCATGGTTCATGTTTGTAGATCTGATTGTGATTGAGTCGGTGCCTCACCAGCCATCGACCTCACCGCACGTTGCTGGTGCAACCCGAATTTTCCAAAAATTCCAATCAAGCGTTCAATTAAACCTCAATCTATGTTCAGGTTTGTTGCCGAGGTCAGCAAACAAACAATAAACATGTCAATTCTGCCGCCATCCCTTTGCAGCCAGGTCCGCCAGAGACGATGCGGAACAAACACCGCAACACCGCAAAGACTTTTTAAAAAGCGCAGACGCACGCCAGGGCCAAAGGGGAGCGTGGAGCCGACGCCGCCTTCAGAAGTAAAGGTTAAATCTCTCCTCCCGCAGCCGGGAACATTAGTCCTGGCCTGCAGAAACGCTCTGACAAAGATGGGTGGCGAGTGAAGTAGGACAGCGGCCACCCTGAAAAAGGGCCCGTTTGTACTTGGTGACATATATACAGCTCCTAATGGTTATAAATACGGAGGCATCACATGGCTGACATTGTGAACCAAATCTGGCTGCACTGGGCGATCACCTTCCAACTTCGCATCAGTTGAAATCCCAAAGTTTTGAAGGCTGGACTCACCTTGTCCTGTATAGCTCCACTTACGCAGCACGGGGAGAGAACCGTTAAAGTGGAAAGTGTGCCAAAGGGGAGAACTGCAGCACATTTAAATAGTTATGGATGTCAATGACAAAGCCCACAACATTATTTTTATTAAGGCGCGATCACTATGGATTAAACACGTTTTCCAAGTAGGTTAAAGTCCGAAGCAGCGACGCACTTTACAGACTCCCGAAGATTCCAGCCACAGGGCGACTGCTGGCTGATTGCGGTGGGATAAATGAGCAAAATTCAGCAGTAAAGTATTCCCACTTACTCTCAGACGCTTGGTGGCATGTTTATGGCCGCTGAAAAATGAAATGTCATTATTGACAGTTTGAAAATCCTCCTCCTTTATAGCCTGACGTGCTCCCAGGAGGCAGCCGCTTATGCAGGGCACGGAACGAGACACGGCGCGGGTGTACGCGCTGTATGGATATGCCTGCGAGGCTCCACATGAATGCAATTTCATGTCATTTGAATGTCTTTCATGAGGCAAGGACTCTTTTGAACCGTCTTAAAAAAGCTCATCCACTCCGCGAGCCGCCAGTGGCCCTGGGTACAGAGGAGTCGTGTCGACAGGCCCAATTAATGATGTGGCGTCTAAGAGTGAATGAATGAGGAGCTTTGAGAGGATTCCTCCACCTTAAATCCCCCTGTGCTGCTGCTCCCAGACTGCCTGTGAAGAACAATCAAACGGCAGCAACCCCCTCCTATTTATCACTTTAAGACATTAGCCAGACATGGGCCTGAATATTAACCAGCTCCTTTTCCCGGGGAGTTCCACACCAAAGGCTGCGTGTGGCAACATACATTTTTAATCACAGGGGACAACGAGGCCTCTCAATAGCTCTCATCTATTACCGCACGCTTGATGCGCGACTCTCAAAACTCAAAACTCGTCACAATCAGCGTTGCGCATCCTTGCTGGTCCAATATCCACTATTTGTGTTATTGTTCTGTGTTGTGTTGTTATCATTTTGCATGAAATCCAAGGAACCGCAGCCCTGCAAATTATCCGCCGCCCCCCTCGCCCACCGCGACTATCTCGGGGTTCGTCCCTGCCGAGCTGACCGCGTGTCCCGCCGCCGAGGAGGATGGGGCCGAGGCAGCGGAGCGTGAGTAAGGCGTCCACCGCTTAATTGGAGTCATGTTCTCCAGAGCCCGGAGCTGCTCATCCCGCCCGCCTCGCCGGTGCCAGGCCCGACACAGGGAGCAGGGACGGTACCAGGCGAGCGGGGAAGTGATCCGCTCACCCCGTCTTCTGCCCCCCGTGGGTGTCCTTATTGTGACATGTGGCACTCTGGTCATGGGGTCGCTTTCCACTGCTGTGGCACCACAGGGGGAGAAGACCTTATTATCTGGAGAGGAGACATTCCTACCAGGAATCTCAAGGAGAATCAGATCTGGGATCACATTTATTAACATAAGAGGAGCAGGTTTCCTATATCCAAGAGTGTTCTTTCCAAGGGCAGTCATTGATTTTAAATACATCACTGAGCGACATAAATAGGTATCACACATCTCTCTCAATTTGTACTCTAGAATAGCATTGTTGTTGTATTTCATCCAATTATATTATTATTAAATCAACGTACAGAGAAAGTCACATTAACATGAAGTAAGAAAGTAAGATATGCAGTATCATATTGGGGAGGCAATATTGGGAAATTTCCATTCTGTCTGTGTCTGACGAGGCAGATTCAAGTTGTTTACGTCTATAAATCATCGTATACCAAGAAACAATTCAACTCCCTGCCATTTGTTCCTATTTTGTCATAAAGTTCCAACTATAAGTTGTTCACTTCTTTGAGCTCTGCAGTGTGGTACAGGGCGGGATGTCATTATAGCTCATTAATGTTTATTTATTTATATAGAGCCCTCCGTCTATCCCCAATGTGCACATCAGCGTGTTATTTATTCTATGGCACTGTACTCATGTGTGTCAATAACAATTAATTAATCACAGTTAAGTGCCAAATGATACAAATCTGCCCAGTCAGTGTGTGACATGCATGGGCTGCCTCTGCCAGCATTTATCAATCTCAATCTCTCTTGCAGGCCGGGAAATTGGAAACTAAGGAAAGCAATTTTGTGCTCAATGAAAGTTTTCCTTTGGAAATTTTGCCTTCCATTAAGACTCAAATCAAGCACTGGACCAATGCCTTCAATAAGTCAAAAGCGTGGAGATGCACACACACACACACACACACACACACACACACACACACACACACACACACACACACACACACTGTCTCTCTGTCTCTCAATCTTCTAATTTGTGATTTATTATGTTCTCAATGTGGTAGCCAACAGTGGTGTGCTGCTGAGTGAAAGGTGGTTTAACCACTGCACTGTGTGCGTGTGTGTGTGTGTGTGTGTGTGTGTGTGCGTGCGGTTGTGTGTGTGAGTGTGTGTCTGCATGGGGTAGAGCGGAATATGCGGCCATCACTCATTGCCGTGGGTCAGGCCTCACATGTGACAGCAGGTGACCAGTGTCAGACAGCAAAGGTCAGCGGCCTGCGGTCGCCGGTTTACACAGCTTAAAAAATCCTGTGCGGCTCCTCGTAAGAATGTGACCGTCGGACAGATGATCTGCCTCCCGTGTCGTCATCCAGCATTTAGGAGATGTCCTGCGTGTGCAGCCTCGCTCCCGTGCGTTCTGTTTTTAGCCTGTTCCTCAGAGGTTGTGTCACTTTCCTCTCTGTCCCTCTTTGTCCAGGAGGTGGACGTGTATTTTTGTTCTGCCTGGCCTGCGGTGACGCCGGCGTCCTGAGGAGGGGACCGGATCCAGGGCCAGGGCCGCCTCTGTGGGATCACGGTGGTTTGAAGGTAGCAGTTGCAGAGAGTTTGCGCACAAGTTTAGGGATCTTTTAATTGTGTTGACGACGGATATAAAGCGTTTCTTCATTCTCATTTATTTATGGCCTAGGGGGCATTTTCCTCTATTGCACCGCAATCAGTGGAAGCTTCCCCTCATTAGCGACAGGAATATTTCATTTCTCGCTGTGGGTGTTGTGTCGTGAATACAAGCAATGTCGCCTGATGTTGTTTCCAGTCCTAGCTAATGATATGAAATGGGGTTTTTGTACTGTTTTGTTTCATTTTTTTCAGCTGGATAAATATCTCCCGAATGAAGATTAGCTATGAAGTTCGACGCTGGAAACCTTTGTACCTGCCCCTCCATTGTGACAAAAGGGCATTGATAGGAAGGCAGATAGCGCTGATCAATAAGAAGTGCAGTTTTCTCCCCGGGCCCTCTTTCATATCTCTCTCTCGTTTG
>OMPJ01040816.1:0-11723 GCA_900312935.1 Carapus acus
CAACATTACCTTCGATCCTCCAATTCTTCCATTGTATCATGCCTTACCTTAACTTAAACCCTCCTGTTCTTCCATCGTAACATGCTTTACCTTGCCTTAAATCCTCCAGTTCTTCCATTGTATCATGCCTTACCTTACCTTAGATCCTCCAGTTCTTCCATTGTAACATGCCTTACCTTAAATCCTCCAGTTTTTCCATTGTATCATGCCTTACCTTAACTTAAACCCTCCTGTTCTTTCATCGTAACATGCTTTACATTACCATAGGTCCTCCAGTTCTTTCATTGTATCATGCCTTATCTTACCTTAGATCCTCCAGTTCTTCTATCGTAACATGCCTTACCTTACCTTAGATCCTCCAGTTCTTCTATTGTAACATGCCTTATCTTACCTTAGTTCCTCCTGTTCTTCCATCAGAACATGCCTTACCTTCACATAGATACTACAGCTCTTCCATGGCCATGTAACCATGGTAAAGGCTCCAGGCTTCGACGAGGACACCTCCTCTTCCTCTCTAACCCTCCTCCCTCCTTCCCCTTCCTCCCCCCTTTCAGACCTCCTCCCCAAGCCCACGTTGGCCCTGGAGCAGCAGAACGGCTTGTGGCACTTGACCTGCACGGGATCGGCGGCGTACCCCGCCGCCGTCTTCACCCTCTACCTGGCCGAGGATAACCAAGTCCCCATCGCTTCCCACAATGCCCCTGTGACCCGCTACCAGGCCACCTTTCCAGTACCGGTCCAGGACGCTCCCATGACGAAGTACCAGTGCCGCTACAGCGTTCAACTGGGACGGCAGTGGAGCACCTCTGAGCACAGCGCCGCCATGGCCGTACCCATAGGTACACAACAACACTGTGTGTGTGCGTGTGTGTGTGAGAGTGTGAGACAGACGAAGAAAGAGAGACAGAGAGAGAGGAAGAGAGAGACAGAGGGAGAGAGACACCTACACCCTAATTGTTTTGCTTCCTCCTCACATTTCAGGCCTTTTCCCTCCATCTCCACCAGGTACATTATTCCGCCATGTTGACACTCGTCCCCAGTCCATTTGTTGACGTTCTGTGTGTACCTTATGTCCCACCCTATCTACTCCTCCATCTATTCATCAACCCTTTCCCTCCCTCCCCCTCTTGACAAACACTCATTCCCCCCTTGGCTGATTCCCTGTTCCGTGTGTGTTTACCTGCCGCCGACAGATAAAGACACACACACATCCCTGTCGTTCTCTCCGCAGACGAGTCGGCGGTGGACTGGCCGCTACTTCTGGGCTCTTTCTCCGCCGTGGTGTTGTTCCTCTGCTCGGTGGCCGTGGTGGCCGCGGTGGCACACAGAAGAAGTACGAACGCATGAATAAAAACACTCCTCACGTCTCTGCTGCCGCCATGGTCAGCCGGACGGTTTCCATGGCGGCTGAAGCGCGGTTGGGGTTTTTTAATTTCCTCTTTCTGGAAATTTCGTTTCAGTAAGGGCAGCAGCTCTGGAGAAGAAGAAAAGGTGAACGTCAGCCTTCTTTATCTCCCTTTGTCTCCCTGTTTCTCTTTGTCTACCTCTTGGTCTCATTGTTCTTGTGTTCCCACTGTGTTCCTACTGCTTCTCCACCATTTCAGCACCTGAGACTTAAAAATCTTTTTTTCCAACATGAGCAAACTCAAGTTAAGCTGCTGAGCTGCAAACATTTCCTTCCTGCCCTCTATTTATCTCAGATTTGTGTATTTGAGGCGAGTGTGTATACAACATAGAAACCCTGTAAAGCCCCATGTGTGTGTGTTTGTGTTTGTGTGTGTGTGTGTGTGTGTAGCAGTGTATAATCAATCTCCATGTCCCCCTGTCTAGGGAGGAGGCGCAATTCTGGACGCAGGTTCACGGCAAAGATCACGTGGTTGGTGAGTGAGATGAATGACGTCATCGGGACACACATGTCTACACACACACACACACACGCACACATGCGTGTTTGTTATGAATCTGAATAAACATGAATGGACGTGACTCTTTTGCAGACCTCGCCCTCCAACGGCCGAGCGTTAGCTCGCAGGTAACACACACACACGCAGACACACACGCACACACACACACGCACACACACACGCACACACACACTCACACACACATACACACACAGATAAGTGCACTCACGTTCACACAGTGCAGATACAAAGAGTATGACTGCGATGGCCCTCAAGTCTTGAAGTCGTGGTGTGTGTGTGTGTGTGTGTGTGTGTGTGTGTGTGTGTGTGTGTGTGTGTGAAGGATCTCTATCACATACTCTTCCTGCGGCTCTCTTGCAGACCCGTAACAGAGCAAAATAACTGTTAGTGTGCACACACACGCACACACACACCCTCTCAGCTCAAGCTAATGTTGCTAACCAGGCTGTAGCCTGCTCCTGCTTCCCATTAGTTGCAATCACTTGCATTAATTAGCCAAACGATGGCACTCATTAAGCTGCAGGCTTTTCTCTGGGGACTCACACACACTCACACACCCTCTCTCACTCCATTTCTCCCGCACTCTCTCCCTCTCCCTCGCTCATCCGGCACCACGTCACCACTGTGCAGCTAGAAACTGACACATTCGTTTCTACTGGAGAGAAATTTCACCGCAGCTAAAACTCAGATTTGGCACCAAACGGACACGCAGCCCTGGAGTCCAAACACACACACACACACACACACACACACACAAGTTTGCAGCAGATGTCACAACATCTGTGCATTCAAATTCCAACAGTCTTGAGTGTAAACTGAAGTGTGTGTGTGTGTTTGTTGCAGACGTTTGTGTAGGAAAAAGTCTTAAAACCACTAGAATGTTTACATGCTAGAAGCATCACATGATATCTGAACCTGTGTGTGTGTGTGTGTGTGTGTGTGTGCGTGTGTGTGTGTGTGCAGGCCTGGGACGGCGACGGAAGCGCCTCAGCGTCGGCCCCCAGATCCCCTTTATGGAGCCCTTGCACCACATTTACAACGCCAATCCAATAGACACTTTTCTCTCTCCGTCTGCGTGTGTGTGTGTGTGTGTGCACCTGTGTGTGTGTGTGTGCACCTGTGTGTGTGTGTTCCTACTTTATCCTACTTCGTAAATGTAGCATTACGAGAGTCGAGAGTCTCTTTCGTCCACCGTCGCGGCGTGATTGTTCAGTTTGTGCAGGTGTGACGTCCCCCCCTCGTCTCATCAGGCCGCCGAGTGTGTGATGTGTGGAGTGATAAACGTCTTTTCGGTGAACACACACACTCCAAAACGACTGCTGCTGCGGTGACTCTGCATTTTTAAATAAAGTTATCATAACTGAATTGCACTTTGTTAATGATTGCTAGCTTAATTTTTTCAGTCCAAGAAGTGTCTGTGTAACAATAGAGCCTCAGAATGTCACTTACCCTGCTGCAGTAGCACGAGACGCTCCCTAGAGGGCGACATTGAACAAAAAACAAATATCCAAGCCCCATTAATGAAAAACATGTCGGATCAGGAGTTGAGGTTGTTAATGGAGTCCGACTCACAATGACACAAATGTGTTTGGATTTTAACACGTCTCGCAGCGCATCAACAAACGAATCCACCAAATTAGAGGTGAAAATCGGGAGTGTTTGGGGACAAAAAGACAAGCAATTAACCGCAAAGTCATTCCACTCCAGGTCTGACACCACATTTCCGGGTTTGAATGAGTACAAAAGGGGAAAATGACCTCGTGTGACCACCCTGGAGAGTTCTAGAAGGAGCTCGGTCAAGTTTTTGTGAGTTTTTTTTCTTATATTAATCTTAAAATTTTTACAGGAGGGCAGGAACAGGCGTTTCTGTCACAGCACCCTCTCAGGTCAGCACAGTCCTCACACACTCTCATGGGTACTTAGCCCGAAAACAAGGAAAAGGAAAATCATTTTCCACCTATTTTAGCCCAGGCACAAATCAATAGGAGGCGCCGTTGAGCAAGGCAGCGGAGCCGTAAGTGTTCAGCGAGGGAGGCGAGAGATGGCGGAAGAAGGGGTGAAAGGGCGGAGAGACATGTTGGTTACATGCACGTACTCACACACACTCGCACACACTCACACACCATGAAATCCAGCTTCCTTAAACACACCCTCCACCTGTTTACGTTGGCGGTGTATCAGCAGGAGCTTTTATTCCGTCTGAACGAGCTCTTTGTGGCACGACGTCGCCTCCTGTCAGCACGACTCCGGAGTGTATTTATTCCCCTCTCTCTCTCTCTCCGTCTGTCTCACACATACTCACTCACTCTCTCACACACACACCAACACACACACAGACAGACAAGGACAGGAAGAGTTAGATGAAAGCGATGGCACCTTCTTGTGTCAGAGTCAGACGTTTTATTCACTTGTGCGCACACAGACAGACACACACACGCACACACACACACACACACACACACAGTGAAGCAATGCGGCTCTAACCACAGCGGACAGATTGGTTTAAGTGTGAATAAAGATAAGTGGCCGAGTTCACGGTGCTGATTAACTTGATGGCACCTTAATGGGCACACACACCTAAGCCCTCGTTCGCCCTCCGTGTGTGTGAGTGTGTGTGTGCGTGTGTGTGTCTTCGCCAATCTGAAATTCAAACGCCCTTTTAATACCATACCATGCTGCATGTGTGTGTGTGTGTGTCTGAGTCAAAGGCCTCCACCGATACGTGGAGACTGTAATAAGGTGAAATATAAAACCGTGACTGTGTGTGTGTGTGTGTGTGTGTGTGTGTGTGTGTGTGTGTGTGTGTGTGTGTTCTTAATAGAGCCGGGAAATTCAGGAGCATTACAGGACTTGTAATGTGGTTTAATCTGATACTCGGTGCATTATGTCTGTTTTTTAAATTAATATTAGTCTGCAGCTCATACACACACACACTCACAGCTCAGAGATGCTGTTGAGTTGCCTCATCTCAGGGTGAACACACACACACACACACACACAGGCACACACTCGTTAATATCACATCAGATGGTTCTGTTACACTAGTTCAATTGACTAGAGAGGGCAAAAGCGAATGAGTCTGAGTTTGTGTGTGTGAGTGTGTGTGTGTGTGTGTGTGCGCCCAATTTAATACACACCGCCGTGTATATGTGTCTGTGTGTGTGTGTGAGAAAGAGAGAGGCGAGGGGAGATCATTATCAAAGAAAAGCCCTTTAAACCCTTTTGAATTCTTTAATTACTTACGGCCGACCACGATACGGACACGACTGGCATAAGCAGCCCAGGGGGATTGTGGGTAAAATGGGCCGATAACTTCCTGCCCCGTCTTCCTCCGAACGCGGTGCAACCTCACACCCGCCCTGACAACCCCCAGCTCACACAACACCGCCCCCACCGCACCTGCTGCTCTATTGTGACACCGGTCGCACAACTTTCTCCCGCTCAGGTTACAGTCTCACTTCAGGTCGGCCATGTTTTTATGATTCTGGGTGAGAATTTGGAAAACCTTTCAGCTCTGGGGATCAGGCCGATGGGGACATGAAGGTGAGCTAACGTGGTCAGGTAACTTACTACAGTTCTGTTTGGAGGGCTCCCTCTAGTGGACAGAAGATGTACTACTCCGAACCCAAAATATCCTCCTTACCTGACGTTCAGCCCCACCTGGAGAGGAGAAAACACCTTCCAGAAGCTTCCAAGAACCAGGCCCCATTGCGACAACTCACTCCAGCACAGCTGAATGAGAGTGGGCGGAGCCTGAGCCAGATTCAAAATGGCACCCCACCTGCCCACCATCAGCTAATTGGGCCCCAAGTCCCACATTAAATTCACCAAATCCCTCCTCCATCCTTTGTCTTCTTCACCTCCTTCCGCACCAGTTCTGCTCAGCTCCTCGCGGCCCCCTGTCTGCAGATGGTGTCACTGCGCAAAAGGTGTGTTCTTGCTTTCTGAGGCGTCATTTAAGCTCCTCCCACAGCTAAGGATGCTGGGAAACGTCCCTGGGATGATGTCCTGGGATGAATTCCCCCCACTAAGGGATACTTCTAAGCAAAGTCTAAGTCTAAAGGAAGTCTGCAGCAGCCTGAAAAAGGACATCTGACGCACAAACCATACACACACATGCCTAAACACACACATTATACAGCATTAGGATAGTGATCCCCCTTGTGGTGAATAGGGGGATTATTCATGCTCATTTCCCCCCAAATCCGCGCCAGTATTCGTTTAGCAGGACGTGATTTCTCGTCCCGGCTGCTGCAGCTCACGCTAACGCTCACGCTTGCTTTCCTCTGCCCCGCCGATGCTATCGCCTCCGCAGAACGGCAAAGGGGCAGCAGGCAAATTAACCCCGGCTTGTCAACGCGAATCACGCGCCGACGTTATTGTTATTGTGTCGAGTCGCGGTTGAGATAAGGCGGCTGTGCGTACCTATCTGGCCTTTTCCATTTCCACACGCCGGTTTGTTTGACTCTGTAACACTCCAGCCGACACGCCGGGCCACGACAGCAGCGCCTTGTCCTGTCAATTATTAATCCGCCTCCTTTTCTATGCTAAGGTGCCGCTGGACGTTTGGCTCAAGGACACTTTGACTTTGGACCCCTTTGGGAGGAGCCTGGGATCGAACCAACAACCTGCTGGTTACAAGGCAACAACGTGATCTCGAACCTTTTCCACATTTGTAGAAAACCCCTGAGTGTGGGCAAAGGGTGTTTGCCTCTATGATGCAAAATCTCACATTTAATACCTCCTGATGGTCCTACTGAGGGGACAGAAAGGAGTTTGGGGACCACAGGGAGGGACTTGGACAAAGGGTGGTACTTTATGGAGATACAGTACATTAGTACCTTGACATACAAGATACTCAACCTGGGAGTGTTTTGAGGTACAAGTCATCGCTGGGTCCACATTTTTGTCGAGGATAGGAGCGTATATCCAAGTTAGGAGTGGTGCTTGGGGACACGGGTACACACTATCTGGGACAGGCTGCGCTATCTATGAACACTTGGGACTACAAGAAACAGGAAGTTCAGCATTGGAAGAATCATTCAAGGCTCATCATTGGTGGTTTGAGAACTTTTAGAGGAGAACCAACATTCACTGGGTGGTGAGGCATGGAGAAGCATCTAGTGGGTCTAGATACGTCACACCTTTGGCTGTAGGCGTTGGGAGGAAGGATATGTTCACAACAAGCGTTTAACTTGGACTAAACCCCATTATTCTGAAAAAAAAGACTGCAACAGAGTAAAATGATTCCAGTTAGGGATGTCCGATATTGGCTTTTTTGCCGATATCCGATATGCCAATATTGTCCAACTCTCAATTTACCGATACCGATAACAGCCGATACCGATATGTGTAAACGCTTCAGGAGCGCATAGGCACTATTTCGGTGTAACGCAAGCATTATTATATTTTATCGGTTTTTATTTTATCGGTTTTAATGCAAAAAAAAATCCGATACCGATATTACGTTTTTATGCTAATATCGGGTCGATAATATCGGTGGGCCGATATTATCGGACATCTCTAATTTCAGTTATTTCAGATTTGAAAAAATTGTTTGAGATTCAAGCAGATTGACTCATGAGGAATGAATTAAACTCGTATCTCAAGGTATTATTGTATATCCATATACGTCTTTAGCCATTATTCTAGCTATTCTGAATGTTTAAAAATGGTTTGAGATACGAGCAGATTGACTTACAAGCTCGATGATGGAACAAATTTAACCTGTATCTCAAGGTACTACTGTACTAACAAATCCTGAGGGACTTTGCTCCTCAGCTTGGTTACCCCAGGAGCAGTGAGCAGCTACTGTAAGTGAGGCACTTCCGGGGCGATCGAGCCGCGTCTTGCTCAAGGTCAGCGTCACACTGTTGTATTTTTAGCCGCGGTCTGCCACAGAAGCCGCCATGCTAACTCGGTTTTAGGTTGACATCATTGTGTGGTTCCCTTCAGGCTCCACCAACAATTGCCCCACAACTCTCTCTCTCTCTCTCTCTCTCTCTCTCTCTCTCTCTCTCTCTCTCTCTCTCTCTCTCTCTCCTGACCCGAGGCCTGGCCCGGATACGGTACAACGCCACGGCGGTTCAGACGTAGGCGCCATGTTGGTGTGTCAGACCCCCAAACTGGGTCGCCACATTGGGGAACGGCGCTAACAAGCTAACAAGCGGCGCTCAACAGGAGGCGGGAATGAATAAGTCATAATGGCCGCCATTTGATTTGCGAGGAGGCGGGTCGGCCGCTCCTCTCGTGTCCGGATCGCACCACGCGGAGCTGGAATTCGGCGTCCTTTGATTCTCGCTGCCGTCTTTTATTCCTCATCAAAGGAAACACACACACACACGCACACACACACCCACACATACACACACACGGACACACACACCCACGCCGAGCGTTTACAATATGCAAAGGACCAGCGTGTGAGCAAATCAAAAGAATATTCTAGAACAAAGAAGCACACACGCAAACGCACACACACACTTACCAGCAGGCATTGCTTGTCACAGAGTGTGTGTGTGTGTGTTGTGTGTGTGTGCGCGTGCGTATCTTGTGCCAATGACTTCATCAGTTGTGTTTGCATAGTTGGGTGAGGAACAAATGCAACAAAGTGTGTGTGTGTGTGGCCAGCACTCATCCCTCACACACCCTCACACACCCTCTTTCTCTTTTGTCTTTCTCCATATCTGTCTTTCTTTCATTCTTTATGCCTTTTCTTTCTTCTCCCGTCTTTCCTCCTCCCAGCCACCCACCGACCCTCTTTCTCTTTTCCTTTCTCAGCCTCCCCCTTTCTCTCTGCCTCCCTTTTTTCTTTTTCTGTCTTTCTTTCCTCCTTTGTTTTTTCGTCTTTCTACATTTCTTCTTCCTCCTTCCTTTCCCTCCATCTTTCTTGTTATCATTTGTTTTTGTCATTTTTCCTTTCTTCCACCCATCCATCCTTTCCCCTCTCCTCTGTGTTTCCCTTTCTTTCTCTTTTCTTCCTTTCTTTCTTCTTCTGTCTGTCTTTCTTCCTTCATTTTTTGTCTCTGTATTTCTCTCGTCTTCCTTGCTCCCTCCTTCCTTTCCTTCTATCTGTCTTTTTATCATTCCACCTTTGTTTGTCTTTTTTCCTTTCTTTTGCCTATCGATCTTTCTTTCCTCCTTTCTTTCTTGCTCTTCCCCCTCCCTCCTTCCTCCCCCCTTCTTTTGCTGTCTTTCTTTCCTCTTACCTCTTGTCTTACGTATTTGTGTGTGTATTCCTTTCTCGTTTCCCCCCTCCCTCTTTCCTGTTCTTCTTTCTTTTTCTGTCATTCCTCTTTTGTTTTGTCTCTTTCTCTCCACTTCCCGAGCTCTTTTTTTTCCTTTCTGTGATTCTCTTTCTCTCTTTCTTCTCCCTCTCTCCCTCCCTCCCTTTTCTTCATTTCTATCATTCCTCTTCACTTTCTTTCTTCTGTTCTTTCTTCCCTCTCTTCAAGTCTTCCATTCTTCACTGGCCTCCCTCTCTTTTCATGTCCATCTGTCTCTCCGTCTCTCCTCTGCGTCCCTTCACTTTTCCAGCCTTGGTGGAGGTATGACAGGCGCTACGGCAGCTCTGCTCCAACTCTTGCGGATTAATACGCCTCGGATTGTTCTTGCTTGGCAACTTCGCCCCCACCCACACACACACAAACACACCCACCCACACGCACACAAACACGCACACACACACGCCCGCGTCCTCCCATTGTTCCGTCTCCTCGCAGTGCCGCGGCGCGGCGGCTAATCCCGAACACGCCGCTGAGCCGCGGCTGCCGACCCCGAGTCAGCGGGCTGCTGGTGGGCGATAACGTAAATATCGCGTAAAGCAGCTCGGAGACGCCGTGTCGGGTCGGGTCGGCCCAGGATTTCCGAGGCAGAAGATCCCGGCGGGACCCGAACCAAACCAGGCGGCGACATTTAAAAGCCCAGCCGTCCTCTGAGCTTTTCTTATATTTCACTTTCGGATCGGTTGACATCCACGGCCTCCGACGCCACCCTCACCCACATACACACCCTCACCGGCCTTGACCAGGCTCGGCCCGGCCCGGCCCGGCCCGGCCCAGCTCTTGCAGAATGAAGCTTATCAATAATTTTGAGCTCTTAAAGCTCAGAATAATAACAACACAGCAACGTCACTGAGCTGCGTCCAGTTAGAATGAGGGAATAAATTATTCACAGGAGATTGGGAGGTCACCAAAGCGTGCACCACACACACACACACACACACACACACACACACACACACACACCCGCAGACCTGCCTCGTTCTGTTAGAACACATTTCCTTTGGTTGCAGCTGGTCTCCATGGCGACAAATTTCGCTCTGACCACCAGAGGTACTAGCAACACACACGGGGGGGATAATTGTTGAAGATGTTTTTCACGCCTCTCCACAACATACACACAAACACACACACGCATGCACACACCCGCACGCATGCACGGCGCTGGTTCTATTTCAGGCCCCGGCGGTGAAAAGGAACGGGTACGAGACGCCGGTACAAACGGTCCAATCACCAGCCGGCTGTCGCGCGGCGGTAATGACTTTAATCAGAGTGTGTTGTGGTACACAAGGTGGCGTGATAACACTGGACGCGGTCATGTGACCGCCAAAAGTGCGTAGCAAGGGAGGAAACGCGGAGCGAAGAGTCTCTGGGTTTAGCGATGGAGCGCCACTCGGCATCTCCTGCATCCCATAATATACAAAAACAGCTACTTTGCCTCACAGGCTAATATCTATGCAGGACTGGGAGATAAAAAATAAACACATTCGAGTTAAAGTTTAACTAGGTACAAACATTCAACCTCAGATTAGCCACGAAACCATAACTAGCGCTAACCGCTAACGAATATGCAGTCAGCAGTTGCCATGGTGATGCAGCAATACTGGTGTGAGACTGATTTGCCTGTTTACAAGTGTGACAGGCGTCAAAGCGTTTTAATATTGGCAAAAACAAGCGAAAAAAACAAAACAAAACAAAAAAAGCTTGGTGGGGACGTGGCTTGTCGGCCTTGGCGGAGGTATGCGCTCTTGTTTTTAATCATAGTTCATTGTTTATCGCTAGTGTGTGCGTGTGTGATAAATGGAGAAGTGTGAATTGAAAGTGTGTGCGTGTGTGTGTGTGTGTGATGTATGAGGGTGGCGCTGCAGAACAAACAGAAATCTGATTATCTGCGACGGGAAACTAGAAAAATTGTGGACGCAGAAATTTCAGGTTATTAAACAATGAGGAACAATCCAACACGTAAAACGGAGCAATTTGTTCATCGCCACGGCAACCGTGACCCTCCATGAATCAGCGGCCGGTGATCCATCCTCCTCTACACACCCCCCCACCCGCTCTTTCCATCTTAGCGGCGGCGTTCTCTTGTATTTTTTTGCTTTTGTTTATCTGCTTTTCTTGCTCTCTGTCTTCCCCCCTCCACTGTCCCTCCTCTCTCTCTCTCTTGCTGTCTCTTTCTCTCTCTCTCTTCCCTCTCTCTTCCCCCCCTCTCTCTCTTCTTCCCTCTCTCTCTCTCTCCCTTTCTCTCTCTCCCCCCTCTCCCCCTCTTCCCCTCTCTCCTCTCCCCCCTCTCTCCGTCTCTCCCTCCTCCTCCTCCTTCCTCCCTTCTTCTCTCTCTCCCTCCTTCTCTCCCTCTCTCCCTCTCCTCCTTTGTCTCTCTCTCCTCTAACCTACCCTCTCTCTAACTCTGTCTCCCTCTCCCCCTCTCCTTGTCTCCCTCTCTCCCTCTCTCACGCTCTCCCCAGTCACCCTCTCTCCCTTGCTCTCTCTCTCTCTCTCTCTCTTTCCCCAACTCTGA
>OMPJ01040818.1:0-12658 GCA_900312935.1 Carapus acus
TATTGTGAAATCTAAATAAAATCTAATGTGTATTACGCTCTTTCCGCTTTTTTCCGCTTTTGTCAGAGCGGAAATGTTATGGCGGTCTGTTGGCCACACCCACTCTTACCTTGTATGGACAGGAGGCACACGACACTAAGGAGTAGGTGTGTGTGTGTATGTGTGTGTGTGTGTACAGTATAGCCTGTGGGTGACCTCTACTTACTCCTGCTGAACTATTCAGATCAAAGAGAGAAGATGGCGTAAGTGATGGTGTGTGTGTGATGGGGTTCTTGCTTCCACACGCCTGTGTGGGTGTGATCGTCCTTGTTTCCCAACCACACGGTTCCACTTTAGGAGTTAAACCCTCCAAAACTCAATTATCCACAAAACCAATAAGAAAGTGTGACAGCAGGGGCGCCATCTTGTCATCACATCTAAGCACTAAAACTGTGAACGCAAGTCAATCCATAAATAGAGCGGAGCTGAGAGGAGCGACTCTGATAGTGTGTGTGTGTGAGTAGTGTGTGTGTGTGTGTGTGTGTGTGTGATCTGGATGATGTCATGAGGAACTGGTCAGGCCTGATCTCTGAATGGCCCAAAGCAACAACCCAGAAGGCAGCAGTTGTCCCTCTCTCTCTCTCTCTGTTTCTCTATCTCCTTCTCTCACACACAAGCACACACACCTATACACACAATCAGATTGCCGTTGGTTTCATGATGGCCCAATCAGCCTGCGTTCACCTGAGGGTGGAGACCTGAGAGGAGGAGGAGGAGGAGGAAGGGAGCGGGGGGAGGAGAGGCGGGAGAGGGAGCAGGGGAAGCAGCTGTCAAACGGGCGACAGGACACACACACATACACGCACACACCCACGCCCACTCAAACACTCACTGCCAGTATGGAGTAGGCTCGCCGCCGTCACACCTGCGCCAGAAGATTTTGTGGAATTAATTTTAAGAAAGAGCAAAGATGGGAGGAACTCAGAGTCAGAAGAAGAGTGTGAGGAAAGCGAGCGCACGGAGCCACAAGGGCAGCGTCATGTGAGTCTCTCTCTCTCAAACACACACACACACAGAGCGATGGAATTCTGCTGGTGTGTTTGTATTGGAAACCCACGGTATGTAGATGAGCCATGGACTTCGCTTTTTTCTTGTCTTTCCTCCTTTGAAGCAACTCACTTGAACTCGTCCTCAGCCTGCTTGTTTGTATATGCGCTCACACACACATGCAAATATTCACACACACCCTACACGCTGATAAGAGCTGAGAAGGTGCCTCACACAAATGCCGAGACAGCATGTATGTGCACGCCCTCGTGTGCGGGCTGCTGGTCCACGTGGATGTGTGTGTGTGTGTGTGTGTGTGTGTGTTCATCTACAAACACACAAGCAACAAATGTTGAGGGCGTGTGCAGCGTTGACAGTGGTGTGTGAGGGGCAGGAGCAGCATGCTTGGGCTGTGATGTCACTCCTGCTGTATCACTCTGTCAATATTTGCCTCTGGCGATTAACAACCCTCAGCTCAGCACTGCCCCCTAGTGGCTGCCAGAGTGATTCCTAGGCAGCTGTTTGAGGTCAAATTTGGCATTGTGAAAACTTCTGATTAGCGTCTGACAGGTCATGTGGTCCTGATGTGACCCTGAAGTGTTGCTGGAGCTCAATCAGTAACCTTTGACCTTCTGACAACTGTGTGAGAACAGATCTCCTCCCTTAGCAGAGGCAGGAGCTGGGTGATCACATGGTATTTGATCACATGGTGTTGCTGTGGTGGACCCTCCATGAATCGGAGCAGCAGGTCCCAAACCCAATGTAACGTCAGCCTTTTATCAGCCAATGGCTATAAATGACATGAGTATGTGAGTGTATGTGTGTGTGCGTTAGGTCTCGAGAACTGTGAAGAAGTACATCAACACACAAACACACACTTGGCTGCAGCCTGGTGTTATTGCAAATTACAAGTTTGATTCTGGTGTGATGATCACAAGAGTCGGAGAAGGTAATAAGTCATAATTGTCGTCGTCATCATCATGATCAAAACTAAGACACTAGATACATTTACACATCCTGATTACATATTTCTAGCTGATGGACTGCAGTCACACGGACACACTCTCTCTCTGTTACTCTCTCTCACACACAGACAAACAAACTCACACACAGACTCACACACGCCTCAGACGCTCTCCTGGGAAGAGGTGTGTGTGTATGTGTGTGCGCGCGCTCCTTCTGCTCTTCGGCTTTGATCCAGGCTTTGTCTTAGGTTTGGGTGGGGTCAGGGGTCAGGCGTCAGGCGGGCACGACTCTGCAAACCTCTCGCGGGCCTTCTCCCAGTTCCTCTGGTTCTTGGTCCTGGTCAGCGAGGCGTCGTCCAGCGAGGCTGTGGCCGCGGCAACGCCGAGGCCCAACTGGGGCTTCCTCATCTTCAGCTCGATCTGAAGATGGAGGAGGAGAACGTTAAGAAGGTTTGAGCCTCAGTGGGAGAGGCGGCTCGTCCTCTCAGGGCAGTTGCTCACCGGGTTCTTCATCCCGGTGCCTTCCTTCCCGAGGCCTTCTCCCTTCTTCCAGCCCATCTTCTCCAGCATCTTGCGGCCTTTGTTGACCTCGCTGATCTCCCTGTGAGGAGGAGTAGGAGCCGCTTTACTTTCCGACCACAAACGAAGTACTGTGGGTCAGACAGGTCGCGGTGGAGCACTCACTCGTGGACAGAGGCCGGGGCGTCGTCTCGTTGGAAGACGCCCTCGCTGCCCACCGTCTGCCGTCGAGACTCGGCCCGGTTCTTGTACTTGGGGTTCTTCAGGGCTTTAGCCTCCTCGTACTCAGTGCTCTGCTGGACAGACGCATGAAGGTCACAGGTCAGCAGAGGTGTGAGTTTGGTGATCACATGACACGCCGTGGCTGCGGCTCACCTGAAGGCCGTACTTTGCCTTCATCTGCTTCAGCTCCTTCTGCCTTAGGGCCTCTTTGCCCTCCTTAGAGACGCTGGCGCCTGTGGAGCACACAGAGGTCACGACCACGCTCCTCCATCATGTGGCGTCTGAGCGTAGCTGGCGTGTGTCCGTCTCACCCGTCGTCTTCTCCTCCCGCGGGTGTTTGCTCAGGTGCGCCATCACCTGGCCCGGCTCGCAGCCGTCGCAGGTGTCGTTGCCCGTGTGGATGTGGAAGGACAGGACCGTGTCGCCCATCTTCACCTCGTCGCCGTGCGTCAGCGGCTGTGGCTCGCTTTTGGTTTTGGGCTGCTGGCAACACAGTGAACGGGCCGGCGGTTGGACGAGGAGCCCGTTTGACAAAGTCCTCACCGTTCAAAAACAAACGACGGATCGGACCTGCAGGATCCGGTTGCCGTTGATGACGGTTCCGTTCTGGCTGCCTTGGTCCACCAGCACGTAGCTCTGCAGCTCCTGGTCAAAGAGGACCTCAGCATGGAGCTACAGCCAGAGAGCAGTGAGGCAGTCAGTGTATGTGTATGTGTATGTGTGTGTGTGTGTGTATGAGAGAGAGACTGAGTCTCACTGTTACCTTGCTGACTCCCATCTCTGGTATCCGGATGGCGTGGTCCATATCTTTCTCTCTGCAAACCCAGAATATGTGTGTTAAGCTCCACTCTCCACAGATTCCTGCTTGGGTGTGTGTGACACTACGAGAGCAGTGAGAGGCAGGTAAATGTCACTGACCTGCCGATGGTTGCCGGGGCGTCGGCTGTGAGGATGAAGAGTGTTCCCACTTGCAGTACAGGCGAGCGAACCACCGTCACCCTCACACACGGCGGCCAGAACTCACTGACTGCAAACAAACACATGTATGCACAGGCGTCAGTGTGAGCGAGATGTAGCACGGTGACCGACGGCGGGCGCCATGTCGATGAGATGAGATGAGGAGGTGTGCGTGCCAGCGACCTTTGCCCTCCTCTCTCACCTTCCTGACTCTGAGCCTCCATCTCCGAGTGTGGGCTGCCCGGCGGGGGCGAGGAAGCGGAGGAACCGGATGAAGTGCGGCGCGGCGAGGCCGAGCGGCTGGACGCCGCCTCCGACTCGGTGATCTCGCCCTCTTCCGGCTCGCTCTTCCCGCTTGAGCGGTCGCTGCTTGACGTCGAGCTCCTCCTCTTCTTCCTCTTCGCAGACTTGGACTTCTTGCGCTTCTTTTTGGACTTGCGGTCATCCCCGTTCTTGCGCTTTTTCTTCCTCTTCGACGAGGACGAGCGTCCCCGGTCCCGGTGGCTCTTGGACGAGTCCTTCCTGGACGGGCTGGACGAGCGGTCTCGACTATGTGAGCGCCGTCGCCGGGACTTTCGCGACCTCTGCCCGTCGCCGTCGTCCTCTTTGCCCTTGGTCTCCTCAAACTCCGCATCCTGCCAGCAGATGGCGCAGCGTCAGAGCTGCCAGTGCACTACACGAGCACAATCGGCGTCTGTGGGCCTCCAACGTCTTTAATGCTCCTACAGCGGCCTCAGTCTTCACAAACAGACACACACTGGGTGGCTCGGTGGGTATGAGATGCAAAGGTATGGCCTGAATGTGTTTGGGCGGCTACTTGCTAGACTAGTCCAGACTCTTTCACTCTTTCACTTGTAGCAATTTGATTTCTTTCAACATTTTAACAGAAATGGGGAAAAAAAGTGAAGCATCTCACTCCAGGAGTTCTTTTCAAGGCATGAGTTGCTCTAAACTGGATCCATAGAAATGATTTGTGTGTATTTTGAATATTTGGCACAGTGCTGTCAACAAGCAGCGACACCGGCCGAACAACAGGAGTGATCCAGTGTTTTCATTTTGTGTGTGTGAGTCTGAGTTTCTGTTCCTGTACCTCTGTGTGAAGCGTAACTCCAGTTAGAAGAAATCCTCATTTTAGCCAAAGTGTTTGCCACCTCCTGCACCTGGAGAAGGACACAGTAGGGATGGTGCGTGTGCTTACGTGTGTGTGACTGAGTTTGCAGACTGAGACCAGCGTGGAGAGACGAAGGCAGCTCCCACAGCGCGAGTGTTTGACGGCGACCCCCTGACCCTCCCTGTGGCCATGGCTATACCTTCTCGTCTTGCTGCCAGCTCTTCTTCTTCAGCGCTCGGCTCTTGCGTCCGTCCGTCTGGGGTTCTGTGCTCGTCGAGGCGGCGGCGGGCACCTCCACCCTGGAGTGGAACTGGTAGCGCCCGCTGTCAGCGTCATAGTAGTAGTACATGCCCGTGCTGGCGTCGTAGTACAGCTGGGAGGCCTGAGGTGTAAACAAAGGAGCGAGATGCCGGTTAGCTCAAAGACTGTGACATCTCTGCCTCCTTTGTGTTCCGAGTGAGTCTGAGCTAGTCTGCGTGAACTGACTGAGTCATAGTAGAAGCCTGAGCTGTGGTCGTAATACAGTCCACTGGTCTCGTCAAACACAAAGCCAGTCTGAGTCATGACCTCCTCGGCCGTGGCCCTCAGCATGTCGGCGATGGATCCACCGTCGGCTTCCTGCCAGGGCACAAGTCCATTAGAAAATGGATTGAGGACACGTCAGCTCAGATGTGTCCCTCTACGTAATTGCACCTGATGGTACACACACCTCTGCCACAGCTGGGGTGCCGCCGTCAGGCTCAGCCGGAGTGTATGAAGTTGTTTCATTTGGCGTTATTTCTGCAATCGCTACGCTGGAGACTGCAGCATCCCCAGAGGCCGAGCTCTGGTCGCCCTGCGTCGGCGTGGCCTCCGTGCACTGAGAGTGCTCGCTGTAGTAGTAGTTGTAGTAATCTGAATGAGGGTTGTGAGAGAAAGGCTCATATTTCTGACAGATCCAAGGCGGTGAATGTGAGTGCATACATGTGTGAACACACACCCGCCTCTGTCCATGTGTACTCCTCCGTCTGCGTCTCAGCATCAGCTCTCTCGCTGTCCCTCCTTCTGTGCTCATGGATCTCTGCACTCAGCTGGTCCACCTGGAGGCACAGTATCCATTCAGATAAGTTCAGTTTGTGTGTATGTGTGTGTGTGTATCAGTGGTTGGAGGTCCTAGTTTGAGTGTGTGTGTATCTGTGCGTGCAGGTCCTATTTTGCTACTGTTTGAGTGTGTGCACTTGTCTTCCTGTCTTTGGAAGTTCTGGTTTGAGTGTGTGAGAGTGTACCTGGGTTTGGAGGTCCTGGTTGTGGTTCTCTGTGCTCCTCTGTAGCTTCTCCCAGTGGCTCAACTGTTTTCTCAGGCTGCACAGCTCGGCCCTGCACTCCTGCAGCTCTTTCCTCAGACCCTCCACCTTCAGCCGCAGCTCCACCTCTTCGCTCTCCAACTCTTCGGTCTCTTCTTCGCCTCCATCTGTGCTCTCCATCACCTCCACTACCACACAACCACATCAGACATTCTTTATCAATCCACAGACAAACAGCTGTCTGTCATTACTACACATCAACAAAGCAAAAACATAATTAATTGAAGAAGAAAACAAGGACGAAGACAACACATACACATTAAGCCCTGGAAGCAATTCATTGTGGTGTCTGACCCTCAAGGAGATGTAGGATCTGGAGTAACAATTACTGTCGCCCACATTTAGAAGTGTACTATTGGTATGGCTAACATTGCTGCAACTACTGCTACTGCTTAAATGACACAGATGCAAAATTGGTGTGGCTACTTTTGCATTCAGAACTTTCAGCACTACTGCGTGATAGACGGCAGTGGGCATAGTGGTAAGTCTTTTAATGATATTACAAATACCTCTGGCACCACTACTACGCGACGGCATTACTGGTAGTAATGATACATACAGTACTTGTAGTGCGTGCCAGCTACCAGCTTTCCCTCTAATTCATCGGTGTTAAGCATGCGTTAATATTTTACTTCTTTACATATGTCTTAACATAACTTTCGGAGCCGCAATGAGTCTAGGGGAAAAATTTTCAGTGATGATATTGCCAGCTAAGCCGCTCGACGAGGGTGCGTCAAGAAGGAGCGGGAAAAATCTATTTCCCGGAATAATAGATCGTTAATGTTGTGCCCGTCTGCAACACAATATCCACTTCCGCTAACGGGAGGTAATGCTAGCTAGCCATGCTGGCCTGCTTGTTACACACATGAACATAATATTAAACCATAACAAGGGCTACCTTGTTTACTCAGTATTGTATATTTAGAGTGCATACATGTGAAATTATCATTAGGTTATCACTGGACCTTCTGTTGGGACAACTCGACCATGAACCGCCACTGCTCACCATTTGCGTGGTTTTCTCCCATTAACCGTTGGATTTCCCGTCAAGACGCCGACGGAAAAGACCTGAAAGTTGAGCATAAATACCGAGTAACCACCCCACATCAGCGACATATCCGAGCACATGTTTTGATGATAATTTGACAGTTACTGTAGAAACCGTTGTAATGTTAAAAGTCCACCGAGTTCGACACCGCCATTTACTAGCTAGCTAACTACGTCGCCGCGTAACCGACTCTTCCTCGCGTGCCTTGCTTCACCCAATGTTAACACCGCCATCTAGCGGTCATTTGGGAACACCGTCAAGGGTCCTCTGGGACATTACCTATTAAGAAACAAAAATAAATCATTTGTAGAATTACTTCTGCGGATATTATTGGGAAATGATTTGTTTGATAAATGGCAGTATTCCATCATCCACATTTATTAACCCATCCTCAAGTGGATAAAATTCCCTCTTTGTGCTCAGTGTTGCAATTAACAATGTTCTTCATGTAAATGAAACATCAACAATGTTCAATTCCCTGTTAGTGTTCGAGTGATCATTTTATACCCTATCTCAGTGTAAACAATTGCGGTGTCTGTTAGACTCACTCACTCTGAAAATGAGCGTAGAGATGGCGACATTTCTCCACTAGATGTCAGTTTAGCGCACCATTTGAGCACAGCACAAGAGGCCCGAACGCGTGGGATTTGAGAAGCAGCGCCACGTGGTTACAACATGTGTGGATCAGAAGATTGGCAAAACCGTTTCAACAAACTATTGGCTTATCTCCTGACTGACACCCCCATTTGTTTGGCCACGTTGCCTTACGGTCATTCTGAACTCCAAGTGGCTGCCAAATCTCCCCCAAACATATACATTGTGTGACTGGGAACATTTTGAGCAGCTCCTCTCCTCCTCTTCTTTATCCCGTTTGTCCTCCTCTCCACTTTTCCCCAATGTCGACCTTTTCCAAGAACAGTTTGCGGCATCCTGTGGGTTGAACTCTCCAAACCAGGCCGTCTGTACTTGTAGGCCTATTTCTGGCGGCAGAGGAAGGGCTGTTATGTAATAACTTAGTTTGTCTATTGTTGTCTAAAATTGGAGAGCAGTGTCCAATTCATGTTAAGTCACTAGTTAAAGTAATATGGACAGAGAAAACATGCATCTGAGACCTCATCTGTCGAGCGACTCAGGGCTGCATTTTGGCCAGAAAACTCTGACTTCCTCAGATACCCGACAGTCAGAGTAAACATACTCAAAATTGCTGGGATGTTTACAGAAAACCACACGATGTGTTGCACTGAAAGCTCCACACAATAACCTAAAAAGGACAGGATCACACTGTCTTAGGAGCCTTAGGAGTCTTAAGTACGAAGCCTTCCCCTCAAGTGAGAGCCCCCTCGGTTCCTCCCACTGCTTTTGAAATCCGAGTGTGTTTGGAGTGTGTGTTTCGCTGTGCTTCGCCTTAGGTGGGGCATCACACTGTCTGGCAGGAGTTGTGTGGAGTGTGGCCGTGGTGGCGGCGGTGGTGTTGGTGTGTGGTTGTGGGATATTAAATGAGGCTTTTAAATCCCGGAGCAGCAGCTGCCTCACACTGCCTCTCGTATTTACTGAGGAGATATTCAAGATGGAGCAGCGGTGTTCCAGATGGTGTCCCACCCATCCCAGGCCAAGGGTGAGGCTGGGTGAGAACGGGGAGATGAGGTTGTGCTGTGGTTATGAAGAGAGGAGCTGTGTTACGCAATCTCCAGCTTCCATGTGACCTGCAGAGGGTCACCGTGTCGGAAGGAACTCAACCTTGCACGGTCAGAGTGTCCACCAAGGATGGCTGAGCTGGATCGAACGCTTATCTGCCCTGATAATCGTGCTCCCGCTGGCTGCCTCCTGGTGCCTGGACACCTTTTGGCTAAAAAGGCAGGCCTGGCACGAGGAGCTATTCGTTCCAGCTACAGAGCTTGACTGACAATTGAGGCCTTGAGGGTTCCCCTCACCCTCAGTCCAAATGTGCACCAGGGCCAGACGGAGAAGAGAAAACAGACTCCGCCTTCTCTGTGGTCAGATGTGGAAACTCTGAGCCTAACTGCTGCACGTGTGTATCTCTGTGTGTGTGTGTGTATGTGTGTGCTCTCCTCTGCCTGGGTTTGGGAGGAGCTGAGCAGCCCCTGAGCAAACCCTTGGGTTCCTTCACAGAACTGAAAAGCCAAGCGCAGTCTGGACTCCTCATGTTGAAAGAATCAAAGTCAAACGCTTTTATTTGGATTTCTGCGTCAGCGCTTGTGCCAATATGTTTTGTCTGCGTGGCAGATTTTGACAGGCTGTCTGAGAACATTCTTTCAAAATTTCGCCAAGGCTGACACAGCAGAAAGAATAAGTTAGAATGTATACCGCTGTGCTTTGGTGATTTTGAAGTCGTTTCAGTTGAAGAGATCATTCGAGGGCTTCGGCTCAAAGCGGAAAACTGTGGGAAAAGGCCTTGTATGGACACTGCCTGCCTTGAAGCTATGCTAATTTATTTTTTTGTTTTGTGGGAAAGCAAGAATCAAAGGCAGGTACGGTGAGAGGGATCTCAGAGAGACACTCCTCCTCCCACTTCACCCTCCTCCTCCTCTTCCCCTGTGTCAGATGCCGATCTGAAGCATTCACCTCCACCTCCCTAGAGGTCACAGCCACACTTGTCTGTCAGCAGTGGTGGTTTACATCATCGGATCTAGCCAGGCGGATCTCCTGAAGCCGCCCGACACAACAGGTTCACCAGGTCGAGCAGGGAAAAGAGAGAGAGAAAAAGAGACAGAGAGACAGAGAGCACGAGAGAGAGAGAGAGAGAGAGAGAGAGAGAGGGCGAGGGGGAAAGAGTCGGTGAGGTTGAACGGCCTGGGGGAGCCTACAGAGGCTCCAGCCCCACATTCCAAACTTCTCCGGGTTATAAAATGTGGAGCCCCACCAATTCCACCCCTTTCCTCCTCCTCCTCCTCCGCCTCCTCTGTTTGTTTTCTCTCTTCCCTCCTCCTGCTTGAGCTGCCTATCCAGGACCGTACCATTCTTGTTGCAGGGAAAGGGGAGGCCACAGCTGAGCTGAGCGTAGCCTCAGCTCACGTCAAGCTGAGGATTTAGGGTCCACCCCTTCCCGCCCCCCCTGCTGGTTGAGGCGGCCCGAGGTAGAGCAGCATTAGAGGAGGAGGGAGAGAGAGAGAAGCAGCATTCTGGAGGCCAGCTGATCAGAGCCACACAGCCAGATAGGGAGAGTGAATGAGGGATAGAGAGACTGGAAGAAAGGAGTAAGAAAGAGAGGGGAAGAGAGAGATGAGGAATTTGTGTTGAGGACAAGAAAGTGGAGGAACGAGATGATCAGGAACATTCTGTTCATGGAAATACTCCTGAAGACGCTGGGAGGGATGATGTGAGGACTGCTGGCAGGCTGCAACTCTGAGGAAGGGGCAGAGAACACACATTCTCACACACACACACACACACACACACAGAGACGCACGCAGAGGGCTGAGAACTGAGAGAGAGAGAGAGGGTGAGAGAGAGAGAGAGAGGAGAGATGTCTTGGCTCTCGCCCGTGTCATGGGCCAAATGGACGTGGACGGCGGTGCGAGGCGGCGAGGGAGAGGAGGGCGAAGAGGGGCAGAGGGCGAGCGAGGAGTGGGAGCAGCGTGGAGAGAGAGACAAGCAGGAGGAGGCGGAGGAGGAGGAGAGATCGCAAGGCTGCAGGCAAGTGGGAGCGACTGGAGCTGTGCGACCAGGGGGATTCACACAGACTGCCCCCCAGGGGCGTGTGTGTGTTTGTGTGTGTGTGTGTGTGAGTGTGTGAGCGTGTGAGCGCGGTTCTGCACCTGTCATGTTATGGCATCCCACTGTAATGTTGTTAAAAAGGTCGAGGGAGATGCATGGGGCCTAAGGACCCATAGTTGTTGACGTTGAGTGTGCGAGCTCTAATGTCTATAAGTGTTTTTTTCTGTGTGTGTATGTGTGAGTATTTGTGTGTTTGCGTGTGTGTGTGTGTGTGCATGCTTCTTCTGCTTTTGCTGCTGTGGTTTGCGTGTGACATGTTTCTCCGAAGAGGAAGAGAGTCGCCTCTCTGACATCCTCATTTCTGTAGTTGCTGAGACAACATACAGCAAATACACACGCATGCATACACACCCAGACACACAGTCACACACCACGGCCTCACTGCATCTGTGTTCTTCATGTGTGCTAATGACAACACTGTCCTCCTGTTGTTGAGACAAATGGGGGTGGGGCTGAGTGTGTGTTTGTCCGTGTGTGTGTGTGTGTGTGTGCATGTGTGTATCTGTGTGTGTGTGTGTGTGTGTGTGTGTTTTGAGTCACTCCCTTCTCTTCCCAGCATTGCGGTGACCAAACGCACACATCTCAGTCTCGTGACTTTGCAAACCTGCTCAGTCGCTCCGTACAGCGCCACCTGCAGGCCAATTACGTGTAAATATTCCGTAGGACATTTGGGGGTCATAGGTCACCCTCAGGGTTGTCACCTCCTTCCCTCCTTTCTCTGTCTCTCACTTGCCCAGACCCGCACACACACCGATCAGGACCAAACACAGATCACATCCTTTGGTAACAAAATACCTCAATCATTAACATGATGTAATCTGCATAATGCCTCATATGAAAGACGCGACGCAGACGGTGAGAAATTATTGTTTTGTTTTGGTTAATTGTTTTGTTTTGGTTAATCACTGTCTCAGTTTGATGACTGATGAAATCCCACGAAAACAAAAAAGTGGCCTGTGAATTGTAGCTCATGTTTACAAACCCCTCATCAAATCGCTGTTTCCAGTTTCTTATCTGCACTGATCAGTGGTGATCACATTATTGATCATGTGTTTGTTTGTGTTTGTGTTTGTTGATTTTTGCCCTCCGCTTACCCTCCCCTCCCCCAAAACACACACGCAGCTCCGACTCTGACGGGCACTTTGACACCCCGGAGGCCGCCACGCCCGTCCACGCTCGCTTGACCCTCCCAGGAGAGCTGGAGAACAACAACACGCAGCAGGGCAAAACAGGTGGGTACACACTCACACACACACACAAACACACACACACACACACACACAATCTCACGCAGACTCACTCACAAATGCACTCTCCTGAAGGAACAGGAGGAGAGGAGGATATGAGTCCGTTGAGCTCACACACAGGTTTCCATGGAAACAAGAGGCTTTTGATGCCAGAGCATGGCTCCTTGTGTGTGTGTGTGTGTGTGTGCGTGCGTGTGTGTTGAACATTGTGAAAAGGTCATCAAACAGATGGCAGACCCTCTGGTTCTGATACTTATTAATGAACGTGTGGACAGCTGCAGATTTGCCATATCTTCATGGTGCGAAGTGTGTGAGGTTAAACATGCCAGTAATGACACACACAGACACACAACACACACACACCCACACACACACACACACACACACACACTCAGCCACCCATGTTCAGCCAAGCAACAGGCTGTTGCTTCCTCTCCAGGTGTATATAAAAACCCGCTGGCCCATAAAAACTTCTTTGTGCCATT
>OMPJ01040820.1:0-10592 GCA_900312935.1 Carapus acus
ATTATCCCGATACTTAGCGGGCCACCCACGTTAAGCTTCACACACACACACACACACGGACACACACATGCGTGCCTCCTTAATCATGTGGCTTCAAGCACAAGTGATAGTGCAGTTAGTGGTTTATCGTAAATAAACAGGCGCTGGCACCTTTTCCGAATAAACCACACACACGCAAGCACACACACACAGTCATTATCAGGGTAAACATTCCATGAAGCGTGTGTGTGTGTGTGGTTTTGTGCGAGGCCTACCTGCCGTATCGTGCGGCGGTGGATTCTGACCACTGGCTGGAGGCGGAGATGTCCTCGTCCTGGATCTGTCCCCCCGACATGCCGAGAGGATACCGACACACACCTGAGGCACACAGTGAGACATCGCTGTCTTTATCTCCATGGAATACACACAATTTTAAAGGTGACCGGTGGATGGAGACTGGAAACGAGGTTGACGTGGTCCAGACCAATCAAATTGTCGACCTCGCTCTCCTCTCTAAAGGACCTTGGTGGTTGGTCATTAGATCTTTGCAAATGCTTTAAAACATTTTCAGACAAAAGTGAAAGGCAGTTAGGGTATTGGACACGGACACGGAAACACACACACACACACAAAACTGACTGTGTCGACGCACAACCACACACTTGCTATGAATGTGGTTTCCCATTGAAATAATAAGCTGGATCCAATCTGCGTGGCTGCCAGGTTAAACACTGTGGCGATCAGACATATATACACATTAGTGACTCTGTGTGTGCGTGTGTGTGGTGAAAATGGATGGTTCGAACACATCACACCCCCGCCGCGCTCTCAATAGCACCAATATGCCCTGTGCTTCCTGCGTGCCCATCCACCCCCTCGTCCTCCGTGTTTCCGCTCGTTCCTCCTCTGTGCTCCTGTGTGGTCCAACCCAACCTCTCTCCCTCTCTTTCTCCATCCCTCCGTCTCTCTGTCTCTCTTTCATTTGGTCACTGGTGGTTAACGCTGGTTTCATCAGGACTGAGTGGGGCCAGCGGTTATGCGAGCGGGATGGCGGGAATATGTTATCAATCAAAGACACTTTGAAGGGTAAATATGTGTCTAATTCTACATTCATTTTGGAGTCACGAGGTTTGGGTGGAGCGTTTCTGAAGAAGTCCACCGAGCACAGGAAGTGGAGGATGGGATGGAGGGCTCCCTCCCTTTCTCCCCCTCTCTATCGCTCCCTCTTTCCCCCTCTTTGTCTCTTCCTCTTTCCCTCTCCCTCCCTCTCCTTTCTGCTCACACCCACTTATTCCTCCATTCTGGTCCAAACATTTGCTTAAAAGTCAAGATGTGGAAAACCCGTGAAGGCTGAGGCACAAGCAAAAAACACTCACACACATACTGATGGTGACAGCTTGAAGGAGGCACAAACAAAAACAACTTCCAGATGTCACCAGACGCAATTACTTCCACGGTCTCTCTCTAATTTTGTCCTCTGCCCCTCTCCCCCATTTTTCATCCCTCCTAAATGGCTGTTTACATCTCCCCCAATCCTCCATGTCTCTCTCTTGTCTGTCAACCACAACCGCAGCATCATTGCAAAACTGCCAAACATCTCAGCGCTCTGTAGGCGTGTGTTACAGCAGTGAAACGCGGGTCAGGGGTTGCAGAGTTTGGGGTGTTTGTGTGTGTGTGAGGATGCGGCACATGATTCTCATTCACGTCGTGGTGCTGAGTGTGGAGCACTCGAGACGGAGGCACAAACCCACAAAAAAAAAACAAAAAAAAAACAGTGGAGACGCTGTTGGCTTGTTGCTGCTTTGTCATGTGACACGTGACAAAGCGGTTACGTTTCCTGTTTACATCCGTGACAGTGAACACATGGGACGAAACTAAGCAAAATTGGTGAAAATAACACAGATCATCAAAGTCTTCAACCACATTCAACATGAGGGATGGGGTTAGAGGGGTTAGAGGTGTGGAAAGGGAGAGACGGTGAGGGAAAGCAGAGAGCAGATATAGAGAGGAGAGAGAGAAATCCAACAGGGGAAAGAGGCAGAGGAGAGGGGAACAGCTCTTTCAGTGGAGGGGAGGGGGGTTTCAGTGGGCCGTGACAGATGTAGGTAGGAGCTCTTTTCCAAATGTTGGTTTCTGACTTCTTTATTTATCTACCCGACCCACTCAGAGGTGACCCCGGGGTCACTGGTCGGGCGGCGGACGGAGGGGTGGACCCCGCTGTCACCCTCTGCATCAGCAACTAAAAATATCGGCCGAGGAGGAGGCGGAAAAATGCACGCTTTGTGCAGGAGAAGTCGGGGGGAAGAGAGAGGAAGGAGAGAGAGAGGGAGAGAGGAAGAGAGAGAGAGCGAGGGAAGGAGAGAGGGGGCTGGGTGGTGTGGTGGGGGAAGCCATCTTTCTCACCTCTTGATTTTTAGCACACTGACTCGTGAAAGGCAGGCTTGTTCTGTTGTGTTTGCTGTCTAACGGCGAAGCTCCAAATATACTCTCTCTTTCTCTCTCCCTCACACACACACACACACACACACACACTGCACGCTGTGTCATAATCACCTACGTTTTTCAGTGTGCTTGATGGTTTCGATTATATTCTAAGTTATGGCAGCTGTCAACATTTGCAGAGACTGTGTACAGTCACATGGGTGAGGAGCATCGGTGGCGTCCTCTTGTCTTCCTCCTTTGCAGTGAGACGACTCCTCTGCAAGGGAATTTTAAACAGGGGAAACTTGGCGTCGTAGCTCGGTGTGCAGGGGCGGCTAAATTCAGCCCCGGAATATTTCCAGACTGTGGAAAGGCTACGGCGTTTCAGACTCGCGACAAGGTACGTGGACGTCCCCGTTTCTTACGCCGGGATGGGTCGGCGAGTTTGGTGTAGACGAGTTGGGGACGGCGGGCGAGGAAAGTTCAGCCCGCCAGAGCGGCGAACCTGCTCAACTTTGACCATGATCGGATACAAAAACAGTCCTCCACGTGACTTGCGAGCGGTTCAGAATTGGGCGGGGGAGACACAACCACGCACACACACACACACACACGCGCTGTGTAGAAAGACAGAACCAATTTGAATGGACTTTCCTGCTGTCAGAATGTCTGGTATGCATTAGCCACAGACTCCAGTGGGATAGCTTGATCCACAACGTGCACGCGAGCGCTCTTGAGCAACGCAGAACACACAGAGGACGGATAAGAGGACGCTGTCCCGCTGGGGGTCACGCACTCTTAGGGACCGTGACACTTGACGTGAGGCAAATGGCCGCAGAGCCTTAACGTTTATTTGGGTTAGAATCACACACCTGTGGAAATGGGTCACACACCGTGCTATTAATAGAAATGCATGAGGAAGTACTCAAAGAAGTACCCACACTCGTGTGCGCACACATTTTTTAAATTCAAAACCTCCCTCTATAATCCGTCTGTGTGCGATGCTCAGCACCAGAGAATGATACAGAGTGGAATATGAAATTAATATCTATAGATTATTTATAGTTCTATGTGTATGTGTGTGTGTGAGTGTAACAGTGACTGTGTAATCCAGTGCTTACAACCATCTGGTGTACGTGCTTCGGTGGCTCGGTCGGAAAACTGAAACGTTTGTAATTTGCTTTCAGCGCACGCGACCACTTTAAAGCAGCCTGTGATTTGGGGGTTGCGCCGTCTCTCTCGTCGCTTTCTGGTTAAATTAGACGTATAGTTTTACGCTGCTGAAGTTTGGGGACCTGAGTTCCACTGAGGCGGACAGGGAGGAGAGCGAGATGGGGAGGTGTAGAAGAAGCGGTGCCACGCTGGGGCCGTCGCAGCGTGACGCCATGCTATACCACGCATACGCACACATGCACACCCATGTTCTGCTCAGAGAGTTCAACAGCTCTTTGCCTGGAATCCAATCCGCATGCTGTGGTAATTATTAGAATATGCCTACTCCAAATCAGAGCCAGTGTGGATCAAGATTCAAGATGATAAGCAAGTAATTCTGGAGTCTATTTTGAATCTGCACCTGTTTGCAACCATAAAAATAAAAAAATAAAAAAAGATGCTGACTTGGCATTAGTGTATTCCACCCTGTCGAAGCTAAGAGCTTGGAACCTCCATCCACTTTTGTTACAACCAGCGGCTGAGCTCGGAATGATTGTGAAAGTTTGTAGATCAGCCATGTTGACCAACAACTCTGCATCATTATAACCCCAGCGTCCAAGGAGCGGGGCAAGCAGGGACAGCTCAGCAGCACAGACGCCAAACCTCCCAGCATGCACCACAAACCTCACAAAACGTCATCCTGAACACCAAATTAAATCTTGCAAAGGACCTGCGTACTGGAGGGGGCAACCGCAGCAAAGTGTGCGAGAACTCCAAACCAATCATGAGGATGCGAGTGGAGGAGGCTTGGGTGTGTGTTTGTGGTGCGTTGGGTCTGGCGGCGGAGGCAGCGGCACTGACCTGGGTTGACCTGGGAGGTGACGGCGCCCAGCAGGTGCAGGAGGGTAAGAAGGGGGAAGGGGATGTCCCACAGGTGCTTCATCTCAAACGCAGGCGCAGAGACGGACGTCCAACCTGGAACCAAGTGGATACAAAGAGCAGCGGCTTAGACTAGGCAGCACGTGCATGCACACACACAGACACACACACTCACACATACACGTAATTCATCCACCATTTCTTCTTCTGTATTCTTGGGAGCCAAACCTTTGCTTGTATTTCGATTAGTTTTCACTTCACACTATAAAACACAGTAGAATTTCCATTTTTGGAGAGGGAAGACGAATTAAATTGTGAAATGGTGACAGAGGGAGAGGTTCAATTTCAGATTTACCAAAACAAGAGCCAGTCGCCATGGTTACAAAAAAAAGAGGAAAGAGACTCCATGCATAATACATTAAATACAGTATATCCAGAGGACGAGTCATACATGTAATGACAGGAAGGAATGCAGGGACACAGGGGTGAGAGACAGTGAAATGGAGAGGAGGAGACAGAGAATTAGCGAATGGGGAGAGAGAGAGTGCGACGGAAAGAAAGAAGGAGAAGAGAGGGAAAGTGAGTGGAAGAGAGAGATGGAGAGAGTGAGACGGCGAATCACAGACATGACCTCAGTCAGACAGAGCCGAGCGTCCACTCGGTCTGCCGGGAGACATACGCACTTCAAACCTGCAACGTTTCATCATCAACGTCACTCCCTCAATCATGGCCAAGGGAATTCACAAATGAAATACGAGCAGAGTCCATCCTGGCTGCATTACTCCATTTTAGGGAGAGTAGTTCCTGGGCAGGCGAAAATTGTCTTTGTCCCTCTGACCTCGTGCCTTTGCCGTGCTAGTAGTGCTGAGCTCTCGTTTTTTTCCCGGTCTGGTTTTGACTGAGCGCCACTTTTATTGTTCGCTGAACTCATCGCGTCTTATGTAACTTGGGGAAATGAGGCAGATGTCAGCGAGGAAAATCTGAGGCCATAACAACTCTGACCGTTTGCTTTTTTTTTTCTTTGCTGTGGAAAGTTTTCTGTTCACAACTCTAATCCTGTGAGTATAAAAGCCAGTGAGGACCATAGACAAAGGCACATTACACAGACGCAGAGCTGCCTGACCAAACAAAGGGAAACCAAACCTAGAATCATGGTGTGTGTGAGTGTGTGTATCTATGAAAGTGCATGCGTGGGTGTGCGTGTGCGTGTGTGAGTGTGTATCAGCCATTTCCTGGTCTTCGCTGCTGGAAAAATATGCTGCCTTGATATTCTTCCATTGAACTTCCAAGGTCTGGCAAGAGTCTGATCTCATCCATGGGTCGTGAGAAGACAAACGCTCAGACCTTTCCCGACAAAACTTCGCTGTCATGCTGTAACTTCCCTGTAATTTCATCGCCACCCTCTCCTCTGGTGTCTGGCGGCCCTTGCGGCGATCTTTGCAGGCAGCAACATCTGTCTGCTGTCTCAGGTTCTCCTCCTGTCCGGTCCTCTGACATATATGAAGTGCAGGTTTACACACGTCGCATTGTGCCGGTGGGGAAATAAATCCACATTTGTGGATTTTGAGCTTGCGCCCAAATTCATTTTCCCCTGCAGAATTTCACGACACTTCACACTCAGGAATCGTCGTCCTCTGTTTTCAACGGCCCTCAAATGTGCAGCTCCAACGCAGCAATTTGGAAAAGAGAATAAATAGTCCAGACACAATCTGAACAATAACATTCTTCTGTTTGAGAGTCTCCTCTTTTAAGTGAACCCCTGGTCTCCCAGCCAAATGCTAAAGCTGGAGAACATCTGAGCGCTCTGGCGATGCTCTTCGCACTTCGGTGACCCCGATGGCGGCTCGACTCGCTGCTTTCACGCATAATCTCACTGCTTTTCTAGCTTCCACCTCCAGCCGCCTCGGGTTGCAGCCACTTCCATCCAAAACACAAAACGCCTTCATCCAGCCCAAATCCTGCTGGCTTATCCCTCCTAATGAAAGGCAAACAGCTGATGACCGGTGTGTGTGTGGAGGTCAGGGATGTGTTTACCAGGTGGTTGGTCTTAAAGGCCTGCCTGTACGTTCCTCTCGCTGGGCCTCCGAGGCTGGAGAGTTTTGGGGAGCGGAGCGGGCCTGTTGCATGTTTAAGTCCGTTTTACTACAAATCACAGACACCTTGCGTTACTGCCAAACATTTTTTCAAAGCCATATGTTTTTACTTGAGCATTTTCCCTACCTTTGGGGAAGTTGGCGGTGTGGGTTAGTGTAAAAATAGTATGAAAATGTCAACAGTACTGCGTGATGGACTGAAGTGCAGATAGAAAGTTCAGATGTGGAAGAAAAATCCCAGTTGACTGAGCAGCAACTGTAACAACAAGACTAATTCCTGTAATAATTCATTGACAGAGGGGGGCATGACTCCAACTGTGACAACGGCTTAAAAGCAAAAACGACTTCAAGTTTTACCAAAAAAAAAAAAAAAAAGAAAATGCAAGCGCTGTTGAGCATTGACTGTACGTGAGAATACGTGCGTTTCTAAAACGGGGGAAATGGAAATTTGGAAGAATGCCATTGAGAAAGCTTTTAAATCAAGACATTATATCTAACTGAAAACCGAAAATGCAAAATTCGAGTTCAGCTTCTCGTGCTCCACCGGCTCATTGCGATAGACGGGGGGGACGTTCAAGGTCCCACAAATGAATAACTTTTTTAAACACTTAGGCAAAAATATTGAGACTGTGACAAAAGGGACGAAACAAACGAAAACTTCGACAACTTGATAGTAAATTAGCCTCACATCTGGACGACATTAGTGATATTTCGGGGCGCAGCCAACTTCTTCTCCTCAAAACTTTCCCGCCTCCACAGCGCGCGGGGGAAAAAAACAGATTCACGTCCTACCCACGATTCAGGATTTTTCCATTTCAGTGGTAAACACGTGAGGAGAGGAAAACTGCCGGGGAACTGAAAATCTCGACTGCCGAGGCAGTAGTAACAGTGATAATAATGGCCCTGAACTGTCAGAGTGTATGAATTTAGTGGGCGACGATTGACGCATAATTCGTCTTTCGGATTTTACAAGGGGCGGCCGTAAACGCAGCAGCGGTTCATCGCAGATGGGGACTTTTATCACGAATAGAAGATCGGGGACGAAAGTATTTACCTTGTGGGAAATGACAAATGTAGGTCAACTAAGCTAAAAATCCACGTTCTCGTGGTCACAAATTATTACCTGTATCAGAGGACTGTATGAGCTCAGCCTTGAAACGGTGGGCGAAGGTCAAGTATCCAGATAGTAAAACTCACAAAGGGGTGACAGAGACCAACTGAGGCCCAGGGGTCAAAGGTCAGAGGTTAAGTACATGAATAACAAACCAAGCTGTGACTCAACTCCCTCCTCACAGGTGCCTGTGGCGCATTACCGCTCATTGGTAATACACAGTTGTGTGTAGAGTGACGTTTGCGCTCCAATGTGCTTGTTGCAGTTGCGCCCAGGTAAACTGGGTCAAGGGAAAAGTTCTCAGGAGAGTCACACTTGACAGTTTGCTGGACGCTGCCAATTGGCAAACCACCGTGGTCAGTCCACGGTAAACACAAACCTTTGAGGGGAGACAGGACTGGAAGGGGGTCAAAGAGGTGGGGCAGGGGCCAAAGCGTTGGTGGAATGGACAGGGGTCAAAGGTGACGTTTCCCTGGGCTTTACAGTGGAGGGTGGGGCAATGGAGGTTGTGCGAGAAAGCCATTTATTAAAAAGGTTTAACTTTGTTCGTCACTCCTCTATCTGCACTCTCCTATTTTCCCTCCTGTGAAAAATGGAAATGGCAGTTCTTGTGCGGATAACAAATAATAAGTGACTGTTTCATTTGTCAAGCATGTGGGGAACACAAACATCTGCTTCATTCTGTTGACACTTACTATTTTTCATGTTACATTGTGTAACAGGTTGGCGCCATGTCGACATCAAAATACAACGCCGAACTCTGACTGGCTCGTAGCGGGACGGTTAATAAATAAAGGTGAATCAGAATCAGGGAGGTTCTTAAGAGCTTCAAGAGCACCAGCAAGAAAATAAACTAGAGCTGAAAGCAATCAAAACAAAGCAGGGAAGAGCTCGACAGACAAGAGCCTGACACTGAGCACAGAGAGAGGAGAGGGAATGAAATTTATCCTCGTTAATGTGAAAGAATGATGGTGACGGACATGTCATTCTGCCAGCTAACGCTACAGTTCCAGGAAAGTCCTCCATGCGCTGTCCAAACTGTTTCTCCAGATTTGTCTTGACTGGATGGTATAGAATAGAATATCAATGGACCATTTGCGCAATGAAATATTAGAATTTAAAAGGTAAATGGAGAAATAGGCAGAAATTCACAAATAAAGGTTGCCCCAACACCCAGAAAATAATGTATAAACAAATACAGATCGAAACAAAAACCCCAAGCTTTATATGCTAGATGTTGCTACGTGCTACATCATCATCATCAGTGATGACTGTGGTGGTGACACTTGTATGATTTATTTCCTCTGAATATCAAAACTCAGCAGCACACGCACACACATCTTGTGTGACGCACGTGGCGGCGAGGCGATGGCGAGAACGCAGCGAGCAGCCATTTCATGGTCGCTTCCTTCTTTTCACTGGGGATCAAATCAAAAGCACAGCCAGATGTGGCCAAAGGGTTCCCGGCACGCTCGCGTGGGAGGTTTTGTCCCGTCGCGAAGAATTGTCGTGGAAGAATAACACCTCGGACGTTTGATTTTTCCGGGTGCGGAGATAGAAACAGCGAATCATGGCGGCCCTGTGGACGCTCGTCCGCCATGACCGCAGGTTTGTTAAATTCCCGGTGCGATGCAATACTTCTAGTGGGAAAAAGTCAGAGGCCCGCAAATCTCTCGTCTGTCTCGGCCGGTTCGGGAAGTGGTGAAGGTCAGATTCTCCCCTCAGAAGACCACAAGCCCACGAGGCTCAGCCGGGCTACACACAGACGCACAATGGGGACGCTGCACCACACACACACACAGAAGTCAATCACAACCCTGCACCTGATGAAGGCAGGACCTAATCAATCATTCCAACCCCTGAGGTCAGTATCAAAACTGCACACACGCACACACACACAGAAACGTACACTCTCGTCCACAAGTCTTGAAAAGTGAAACTCTTGCGCAAATAATGAAAGAATTTAGTACCTCATTGTCCCTCACAGCACCAATGCACCAACACACACACACACATATTCACACACTTACAGAAAATTGTGGTATCGACTTCATTTCTTTTTTGCGGAAATGATCTGATTTACTTGGGACAATGTAGCCAACACACCTGGTCCTACAGCCTGGGAAAGTCTCTTAAGTCAACACACAGGTTTACATGGCTCTGTCCAAGTCTCTCTCTCTCTCTCTCTCTCTCCCCCTCTCTCACTCTCACTCTCTCTCTCCCTCTCTCTCTCTCTCTAGCTGCCTTCTCACTCTATCTCTTTCTCTCTTTTTTTTCTTCTGTTCTGATTTGGCGCTATACAAATTAAATTGACTTGACTCTCTCTCCCTCCCTCCCTCTCTCTCTCTCTCTCTCTCTTCTTCTCTCTCTCTCTCTCTCCTCGCCCCTCTCTCTCTCTCTCCTCGTCTCTCTCTCTGTCCCTCACTCTCCCTCTCCTCTTCTCTCTCCCTCCTTCACTGGCTTTCTCCTTCCGACTCACTTGCTCTCCCTCCCTTTTTCTCTCTAGCTCTCCCTCTATCCTTCTCTCTCTCTCTCTCTCTGTCTCCCTCCCTCTCTCTTGTGACCTGGAGGCTGATATCAAAATCTAAATATCAGCCTCACAATATCAGCTCAAGTCACATTACTAAATTTGTTGTGACCTCGCACAGTATCACATGTTTGGGCCTGAGTGGCTATAGACTATACGTGGAGAGTGTGTGCCGAATATGTGTGTGTGCGTGTGTGTGTGTGCGGTTATGCTGGTATTGGGGCCTGATTGCGGTGCGGCGCGCGCCGTGCCACATCGCCGTCCACATGTGTTTCCGATTTCTCCTCTCGGTTTCCCCTCCGGGCTGCATCACATACATTTAATTTTTATGAGAATGCGTGAAATCAGAATCACGTTTCGCCATCCGAGCCGGGCGGAGCCCCGTAAACACACACGCAGTAAAAAAAAAAAAAAAGGGAGGGAGCGGGGC
>OMPJ01040822.1:0-11367 GCA_900312935.1 Carapus acus
CTGAGAAATCACTTCTTTTCTATCGGGCTGGCACGGAAAATCTGAGGTGCACGAGGTGCTGCATCAGCTGTCAGAAACGGAGACGGATCGCTCCTCCGCCAACACATCCTTTCATACAGCATGTGGCCGTTTCCCTTTGTCTCCCTCCTTGCTATGGCCTCCCACACACGCGCGCGCACACACACATGCACACACACACACACACACACTCGGAAAACTGCATTTCTCCCTCGAGGATTTTCACATCCCGAGGTGGATCAAGTCTCTGCAAATCAATATCATCCATTCATGTTGTGGATGCGGCTCATGCGTGGTCATGTGAAAATGCCTCCTCACACACACATACGCACAGACACATAGGCATGCACAAGGAGGGTGGTGTGTGTGCGTGTGTGTGTGTGTGTGTTTCACATAAAACTCTGCTGTTTACAGCCAAATCGACAGAGACTGCTGGGAATTTGTCTCGGCGTGCTGGTGATGGATATCGGGGAGAATATCAGCAACGGACGTATAAATAACAGCCCTTTTCTAACGCCGGCAGTAAGTACGCAAATCAGTCAGACACGGCCGGCTAATAGACCCGCGGAGGAACAGAGGAGAGGAATGAAGGCGGAGGATGGAGAGAGCCGGCGGAAAAGTGAGAGGGAGGAGAGGAAGAAGGAAACTCTCGGGGAGAAAGCGAGACAGCGAGGCTGGCCATTATAAATCATATCCGCTGTTGGCGCCGGCCACGTATCCTAGCAACCAGACAGACCTTCCGCCTCCCCTCCATCCCTTCTCCATCTTCCACTAATAGCCTGGTCACTCTTATTACCCATACTGCACCGGGCCCTGCCCCAAAAAACTGGCTGCCGAGCCGGGGTTTGCGCTCGCGGCCGAGAGCCGAGCGAAGCCGCGGCGGCTCCGTATTAACTTGCTGGTAATCAGAGCTAATAGGTGTCGACCCCTGAACGCAGCAGACTGCGGGGAATGGGAGTGGTATAGAGCACGCGCACGCACACACACACACGCGCATACGCAGAGAGATGAGTCACATAGAAACGCACCAAAAAAAAATAGAGTGCACCTCCTGCTCTCGTTTCCTTTTCTAACACTTGCTTGCACTGATCAGTGGACATAATCTAACAAACCGGCTTCGAAATACAAAATAAAATTTAAAAACGCAACAGTATATACACATGCAGTAGCAACTCGAAATACGAGTTTAATTTGTTTCATGTGCGAGCTCATAGATCAATCTGCTCATATCTCAAACGCTTTTTTTTAGAGATGTCCGATATTCCCAATATTAGCATAAAAATGTAATATCGGTATCAGATTTTTTTGCTTTTAAACCGATAAAATAAAAACCGATAAAAATAAAATAATGCTTGCGTTACACCGAAATAGTGCCTATGCGCTCCTGAAGCGTTTACCGGCGCACATATCGGTATCGGCTGATATCGGTATCGGTAAATTGAGAGTTGGACAATATCGGCATATCGGATATCGGCAAAAAAGCCAATATCGGACATCCCTACGTTTTTTTGTTTTGTTTTTTTTTGGACTAAAGATAACTAGATAACTGTTGCGGCCATTTTTGTCCAGAATAATGTGGTTTGTTACTGGTTAAACACTTGTTGAGAACATATACTTCTTCCAAACGTGTGGCGTATCCTTCCACCACCTTCAAGTCCACACTAGATGCTTCTCCATCCCTCACCACTGAGTGGATGTTGGTTTTCCTCTTAAAGTTCTCAAACCACCCATGACGAGCCTTGGATGAGTCTTCCAATGCTGAACTTCCTGTTTCTTGGAGTTCCGAGTGGTCATACATATAGCGTTCCCATGGGTTCGGGTATCCACTTAACCCTAACCCAATCTGTCCTAACCCTAGCTAGCTCTGGTTTCCCCTTGCACCAGTCCTTACTCGGATTTCCACTCGTATCCCCAACAAAAATATGGATCCAGAAACGGCTCACATCTCAAAAAAAGTCCTATGTTGGATAGTGCATATCTGTGGGTTAGGGTATCTACCTAACCCTGGCCCAATCTACCCTAACCTTAACCCTTGCTAGTGCTGGTTTCCCCTAGCACCATTCCTAACTCAAATATCCGCTCATATCCTCAACAAAAATATGGACCAAGAAACATCTTGTATCTCAAAAACATTGAGTTGCTCATATGTCAAAGTACTACTGTACTAGCTTGCCTTGACCAGTTGGCGTAATCTAACCAACTGGCCTTGAAATACAAAACAAAACAAAAAAGCTGCAACTATGTAAACACAAAATTGTGCCCCTGACTATCGCAAGGACCTTTCGAGCTAAAACCAAACATTTCCCATTCAAGCCTGCGGGCATCGCCACTGCCCCTGTGACCTTGCATACGGTAAAAATATGCCCCAAATATCCCCGTTGATGTTAATCCTCTGTGGAACTGTTAGCGGGACCTTTTCATCGCACATTTGCGCTCAGACGCGATCAGCACGTGAACCGAATGGAACGAGCCCGACCGACCGACGTGTGATCTCATGGTGCCGTGTCACGTTAGGATGACAGCGACGTCCCGGGGCTGTGATGTAATTGATGTAACTGTAAATCGATGGCCGCCTTCAGGCGCGAGTGAGCCGGCTCGCCTTAAACGGCAGATGGGTCAGCCGACACTGAGTCATTGGGCCTCGGAGAGGGAGGGAGGGAGAGAGAGAGAGCGAGAGAGAAAGAGAGAGAGAGACGGGACTGAGTTGCCCCCAAAAAGGAGCACAGCCCTTGTCGCCTCATCTCGGTAAATATAGGACGCTTGTCAACTGCCTGCTAAACGGCAATAATAATAACGACGATGATAAAAACGATAAATAAATATTCATTTCCCGTTGGCGGTGTGTGTGGAAATGTTGAGGCAAGCCCTCCACACGCTTGTAACGTCGTCTCTGCGTGTAGGCGGTCGCCGTTTGCTGAATTGACATTCGGCACGCGCCCGTGATTAGCGCGCAGCTAAGCTAGCCCTTACCCCTTACCCCCCAACCTGAGCCTAATTACACGCGCGGCAGGTGAGGGCCAGCAGAGGGCGAGGCCGGGCCGTCTCATTCACGCCCAACACGACTTGTTTGCTCTGTTAAAATAAAATGTCCTCCTGACTGCCCCCCCGCCCCGGGGCAGATGGGGCTGAATGGGCTCTTTCTGTCGGCGATGTTGGGCGATGATAAGCGACGGGTTTTAGCGCGTGGAGGCTGGGGGCGGCGTGACTGGCGTTTTCGCCCGGAGACGCGCCGGGCGGAGAGTCTCAGCGGGCTGGCTCCGCGCCGCCGCGCTTTATGTTTCTGTGCTTTTTTTTTTCCCCCCTCCTCTTCCTCCCATTAAAAGCCCACCCAGTTCCTGGTCTCCAGACGGCTCGGCGGCTCTTCCTCTCGCCGCTCCTCTTCCTCCTCGGCAGGCTCTGATCCAGCCCCATTGTCTGCTAGCTTATGAAATTCTCAATACTCAGCAGACTGCACAGACTGGAGCAGGGAGGACACAGAGGAGGAGCGTAAGCATTTAGGAGAGGAAATGAAATCTCTGGCTCTCCCTCTCTCTTCGCCTCTCTCTCTCTCTCTCTCCTTTGCTCGCGGCGCGCACGACTGTGTGTGTGCGTGCGCGTGTGAAAAAGTGTGTGTGTGGTGAGAGAGAGAGTGGTTTTGAGTGGGGGTAAACTGTTTAAGAAATACTGTTGTGCATGTGTGCCTGTGATTGTGTGTGTGTGTGTGTGTGTGCCTGTGTGTCTGAGTCAATGTGCGAGTGTGTGTGTGCATGTCTTACATAGAGCACAACTACGCCACCTTGTGGAATAGGACTGCTGCACTCGAATTTCCTCTGTAGGGAAGAAAAAAGCCACAGTCACTGCCAGAGCTCCATTTTCAGACACAAATAAATCATATCAGCATCACCTCATATCCTCACATTTCGCACTGTTACTCCTTTATTGGACCCTCTCTCATCTTTGTTTGAATTTGTTTTGCGATTATTCTATTTTTTCCCCTCATGTCTCAAATTCCACAACTACAAAGACGGCGAATAACCAACATCACAACTATAGAGTGGGCTTGTGCAGAGCGAGCAGGAGCTTTCCAAGGACGCCGCGCGGCCTCAGACTGAAAAACTCGCAGATAAAAGCCCCATTGAGGCTTAATGAGATTCACCCGTGAGTAAACGTCAGGAAAAGGAAATATTAAGATAGCAGCGGCCTTGTTCCTACAGGCAGCCGGGCCACACTGACATCCTTTGAGGATACTTGATTCTTTTTTTTTTTTTTTGGCCTTTCATTCCTCATATCTGCTCTTATCTCTCATCAAATGAGGACGCAAACGTGAAGATACACACTGCAGGTAGTCTGGCGCTTATTCAATGCAAAAATCAGCAATTAATCTATTCATTGGATCTGATCCTTGACACCATCATGAAACAAAGTCTATTGATTATGACCTCAAAATCCTTCAAGAGAGCAGGACCACAAAGCGCTGTGAATTATGGGACTAAAATCTGACCGCATAGCCCCACAATAGTGCAGATATTTAGTTTTGCATTTTATAAATTGCCAGGGGTCGTAATTCATGATTTTCCTGAGCAAACTATTTGGAATTGGTGACATTTTGAGCTATGACCATGCCAATGTGAACACACTTAAATAGAACTGAGGCAACAATGAGTGTCTGTCACTCTCACACACACACACACACAATATGCAGTCAGCACACACACCTAAGCTATGATCACGCTAGCACACTGTGTGTAAATATAATATTTCAAATCTACCACTGAAAGGTATTAAATGTGTTTTTGCTTTGTCAGTGTGGGCCATTTTGTGTGGATTGATGAGGGTAAAAACTATTTCAATTCCCCTGGAGTGCGGCCTGGAGTGTAACAAATTGAGAAAGGGTGAAGTCAGATTTCTTTTTTTCGTTTTTCGGCAGACTACGAAGGCATAAAGCCATTATTTAAGTGAAAGCTACGTCCTTGTTTGACAAAACAAATGTGTGTGTGAGTATTTTATAAAAATATCTAAAAAAATAAGAGGGAAATCAGCCGCATTTATCACTGATGTGTGTGGGGGAGGGGGAAATATGTGACAGTTTTCTTTACACCTTAATAAATATTCTACCTCACACAGCTCTGAAAGACTGATTCCTGGTGAATTCTGGATTTATACTTACGATTGGCTGTGCAGCGTGAAAAACACTTATTCAAATAGATAATTGTCAAATACATTGGAAAAGTGGACAAATTGCACTCACCTCCTGCCGGTCGTGACGTGTAAAATTGAAATAATTTGACTGGAAAACTAAGTTTAAACAAGACATTTCTCGCTTTTTGGGTCTTCGTGGGTTGCTGTTGTTGTTGTCTGATACTGACACATCGAAGAATATTGACTATGTTTAGTAAATGCAATTGTTAATTAAATTGAAGCTAGCCTGCTAATCCATCACCAAAACGTAAGCACACCGCAACATCGCACACCTGGGGAAACCGCCATTTTGGTGCATTCTCGTGTCATCGATTAAACAGTGAATAACGACCCTCCAGCTTTCAATTAATAGGAGACTGAGCTGTTTCATTTGCTTCGCTGCCACATAGTTTTGTTCTTCCAATCCTATTGGACGATACTGTCAACCATTAAATAAAATGTAATTTTAATCACTATCCAAAACAATCATTTTCATTTTGGTTGTGTTTCTTTCGTTGCAAAAATGTGCAAAACCCCAGCATATTGTGCGGCTCATTCGCCCCTGCTCGCCCAAAGCCTTATTTCCGCGATGCAAGTGAACGCCTCGTGGTCAATGTTGTTTTCCCTCAGGCAGTGGGACGCGAACGCCTCATCATGAGGAGAATGGCGGAGGAGATCCAGCCTGCCACGGCGCAGAGGTGAGCCGCTAATTTCAGACTTTTCGCCCTTCTTTCGCGGCACAATATCTCTGGCGCCACATTGACTGTATTTCATCGTTTGTTCGCCGTGAAACTTTCAACTGTCAGTGATTCTTTCCCCCCCGGCAAACAACTTGGTAGAGGGACGTGAACGCACCCCCCGCCAAAGCTTAGGGTATTTTAGCGGAATTCTCTAAATTAAAATTTCGTCTGGTTTTCTCTCTGAAATACCCAACTACTCGTTAAGGTCGCTTGCAAATATGTTTCGTCTAGAAAGTTTGGGCGCTGAAAGGGAACAGCTAGCCATATTCGCTTCCCAATACAAACCGAGGGTTTTTTGGACGGATTTTCTGTCTACGCCTCCTGCCAAAATAACTTCTAAAGTGAAAGAAAATGTGTCGAACCAGCTGGTTCTTGACGTGTTGGACATGAGCCGAATTAAAGAGTGCTCCGTTTAGATATATTACCAAGTGTATGTTTCAGGTTGCAAACAAGGGATCGTTATATTTGCCTCTGTTTTGGACAAAAGTGGACCAAACTTGTATTGAGTTCGTTGTTGTTTGGTGCCCTGTCTGTATGGATTGGTGACTAGCAACACTGATAACAGGAGGAACACGCGGTCAAAGTTCAACTGTGTACATAGTGTACTTTTACTTATGTACATATGTGTGTGTGTATGTGTGTGTGATGAGTCACAGCTCCTGGATTTCCAGCTGGCTTCCATCTTGGTGTCCCACATCTCCCTCTCAGCTGAAAGATGCGGAGGATAAGATGCTGAAGAGTGAGTGAACGTGTGTGATTTATGCCTCTTTAATGATGCCGGTGCGAGATGTTGACCTCCGATGCCAAACAGCCACTTACACCCGCCCATTTAATGAATCGCCTCATCTTTTTACGCCCTCTCTCTCACTCCTTCCTTTATCAGTCTTTCATTTATCTGATAATTGCTACATGGGAGCGGAGGAATTATGGGGGATTTATCTCCAATCTGTTAAACCTGCAAGCATAAACCGTTACACCCTGAGTGAAGCAGCCATTAACCCTCTGATAAGAATTTAACCGTCTTTCGCTTTTGATTTGCTGTTTGATTTTGTGGACATGCAGCTCGGGGCTCCTGCGGTTTGACTGGAGTTGGTTTTTGTAATTGGCATATAAATGTGATTTACGCCCTGCGTATAACGGTTAGTGGATGTTATTAATGTTATGATGCCAGCCGCTCCGGAGCTCCTTTGCGGGTTTAACACCAATAAATCCGCAGCGGCGTGTAACCTCCCCGCCTCGCCGCAGGTGTGAAGCGGCCCTTCTCCAGGCAGCACGTGCGGATATCCAACAGCGACTACCTGTGGACCTTGGCGTTCTCCGCTCAGGACCCACCACCCTCCAATGAGACCCAGACCCGGCCCCAGACCTCGTCCAGGCCCCCGCTGGTCCTGCTGCATGGCTTCGGAGGCGGCGTGGGCCTCTGGGCCCAGAACTTGGACTCCCTGTCTCGCAGCGGCGCCGTCTACGCCCTGGACATGCTAGGCTTCGGCCGCAGCAGCCGTCCCACCTTCAGCACGGACGCCGAGGGGGCCGAGGACCAGTTCCTCACCGCTTTGGAGCTGTGGAGGGCCAAGGTGGGGCTGGAGGAGATGCTGCTGCTGGGACACAACCTGGGAGGGTACCTGGCCGCTGCCTACGCCATCAAATACCCGCACAGGTACCTTTGGGGACACCAAGCCCCTTAGAAACACCCTTAGAAAGAGGAAGGAAAGCCCCCCTTACTTGGGAAGATACCTGACCGCTGCCTATGCCATCTGATACTTGCAAAGGTACCTTTGGAGACACCAACCCCCTTAGAAATCCCCTTTAGAAAGAGGACAGAAAGCCCCCTTTACCTGGGAGGATATCTGGTCGCTGCCTTCACCATCAAGTACCCACACAGGTACCTTTGGGGACACCAACCTCCTTAGAAACCCCTTTAGAAAGAGGACAGAAAGCCCCCCTTACCTGGGAGGATACCTGACCGCTGCCTACACCATCAAATACCCCCACAGGTACCTTTGGGGACACCAACCACCTTAGAAACCCCTTTAGAAAGAGGACGGAAAGGCCCCCTTACCTGGGAGGATACCTGGCCGCTGCCTACGCCATCAGATACTCGCAAAGGTACCTTTGGGGACACCTACCCCCTTAGGAACCCCCTTAGAAAGAAGACGGAAAGCCCCCTTTACTTACCTCGGCAATCAATAAACGCACACCGGTAGAATATTTAAAACTAAATGACAAACGAGATCTAAACACCGTGCTAAGCAGCGGCAATAAATAACAAATAGTAACAATAAGCTAAGCTCACATTGTGGAGGCTAGAATTCGTCCCCAATCAGTCAACGGCCAAATTAGATGAACCGGAGCGGTTTGTTCCCACTATTACATGATTAATGGGTAATAAAATCCGTTAACGTGGAGGTCCCAGCACTGTCACGTTTTTATTAACGGCTCATTAAACGTCGCATAAATCCCACCACAAGTGCAATTTGGAGGCTTTGATTTATCGAGGCTGCGTTTTAGTCAAACATTCTGCTCCACGCGCAAGTCTGTAGCTTTATCGATTCGTATGAATATGAAGATGCTCTTGATGAGAAAGCTGACGTGTGAATATTACAGTTACTTTTAATGACTAAGTGTGTTTGCGGTGTTCATATTCAGTGGTTAGGCAGCTAACGACTTGCCCTAAAATAAAATTTGGACTGTGCTGCCATGTGGAGGCGCTGTGAGAGATATTCATAGCCTTGGCAACAAAAATGGCTGATAACTGACAAACTACTATTATTTTTTTAGGCTGTCTAGTAAGCTAAATGGGGTTTTTTTACTCATGCATGTGAAATTAGCCAAATATTGATGTTTTCTATTTAACAGAAAAGGCGACTTTGCACCACAGTAAGCTGTGGTGGCCACCTGCTGTGAGGTGTAGGTGGAAATAAGTAAACACAGCTCCCTCAGCTTCTCACCACAATAATCAGATTAATGGATGATCCAAATGATCTGCGATAATCATAAATGTGTGTGTGTCACCTCCAGAGTGAAGCAGCTGGTCCTGGTGGAGCCGTGGGGTTTCCCAGCACGTCCGGAGAGCTCCAACCACGGTTCCATCCCAGTGTGGATCAGGGCCATGGGGGCCGTCATGAGCCCCTTCAACCCCTTGGCTGGACTCCGCCTAGCAGGACCTCTCGGTCAGCACACACACACACACACACACTCACGTGCAAACACTCTCTCTGACAGCTATGGGCGTGTGGTCTCGAGGGTCAGTTCCCAGTGATGGACTGATTTGCTGCTGTCAGTCTTGCTGATATTTTTTGGGGAAAAAATGATAACAATGTCTTCCCTCAGGCCCCATGCTGGTTCAGGTGACGCGGTCCGATTTCAAGCAGAAATATTCCTCAGTGTTCAACGACAACACCGTGTCCGAGTACATCTACCACCTCAACGCCCAGACGCCCAGGTGAGGGAGAGGAGAGAGGAAGGAGTCATGTCTGGGACTCACACAGGCCGTGACCCCAGCCTCCATTTTGATTGTTTGTTTTTTTTGTTGTCGAGTGGGGAAACAGGGTTCAAGAACATGACTATTCCCTACGGCTGGGCCAAGAGGCCGATGTTGGATCGGATCAGCCAGGTCCGAGCCGATATTCCCATTTTCTTCATCTACGGATCGCGCTCGAGCATCGACAGCGACTCCGGGCACGCCGTCAAGAGAACAAGGCCGGATGTGAACATCAGAGTTAGTTCCTTTTTTTCTTAATTTACAATTTCATTTGCTCTACAAAATTCCATAAATGTAGAATTAATATATCTGCATCTTTTGGAACTTTCATGTCTTGCCTAACGACAATTGCCACTACACGGGATCAACATTGGAAGATGCTAGCATCTTCCCTAATTAGCTTCTATTTCCCGATGCTAAGTGTCGATTACCTAATCACTCAGCGTCCATATTGCAGGTGATCAGTGGAGCCGGACATTACGTCTTCGCCGACAGGCCCGAAGACTTCAACGAGACGGTCCTGCAGGTCCTCACCCGGCTGGAAAACAGAGACGCGGACACGGAAGACAATTAACCAAACTACCAAGCAGCCAGCTTGGCTTGGAAATCTACACTGTGCCAAATAAACAACAACAAACCCGCCGGCCGATGACTCCCAGACCCTCGCCGGGCGGGTTCAAGGACAAAGGGTATCTGTTTACGGATTTGTGTACATAATTTTGTAAATAAATGTGAGATGTGTTGCCAAACTTCCTTCCTCGTAGCATGAGAAACTCTTACACAAAGCTTGTCTGCAAAAACACGGCGCGCGACCCCGTGAGGACGGTTTAGCTTTAGGGTGGAAGCAGCAGGCAAAACACACACGATGTTCCCGTCGTGACCTCTCACACACTCACTGGGAGACACAAGAGGGCGGGAGCCAAAGGTTGGTGCACTTCCTCCTTGGTGGAGGCTGCTGTAACGGCGACTCACCAGCAGATGGCAGCAATGAGCTCTATAGGTCGCCCACAGCACTACTACGCTTGCTAGCAGCCTTCACTTAAGTGTGTGTGTGTGTGTGTGCGCGTATACAGTATATGCAGGCACACTCACTCACACACACACACACACACACTTCCCCAGACGAGCATACAGACGTAAGTGACCCACTCAGGAGATGTGAACAGCGATGCTCAAGGTGCAGCGTCGCATTACTACAGAACTTTATAAAAGCGCTGACAGAATCGGGTCAGGGGGAGAGAGAAAGAGTGTGTGTGCGTGTGTATGTGACTGACTGTGTGTGTGTGCGCGCCTGGAGTAAAAATAGATGTACTCAAGGGGCCGGCATCATGAGTTAAGCACATTTCGCATTTCAAGGAGAACTTAATGTTTAAATGTTTGAGTTTTGCGCATGAGACGGCTGCTCTTAACTCCTCTCGACATGGCCGTATTATTTCCTTCATTATTTACTTTCTCACCTGTTGTCGTCTGCCCTTACACACTGAGGACACTCACATCACACTCTGCTGCGTTTTTATTATTTACAGAACACAAATATTTCACAAGTTGTAATTGTGTCGCATTCGTATGCAGATGTTTATCTATTCTATAAAATTAATAGTCAAATTTTGCAACGTTTGTCATGAATACACAAGAAAAATCGCTAATTCACTGCATGGACTGGATGTAGACACAAACACACACACACAGGCGCCTCTCGTGTCACCATAAATTTCATATCCAAGTGACACTTTAATTTCAGTTCTTCCGCTTTGGGTCAGTGTGTTATTAGAGCGCGAGGCAGTCGGACTGGTTGGAGGTTCCAGCCAGCTGGCGGTCAAATATTCCAAACAGGAAGTGAATGACAGCCTGGAAAGCTGCAGTTGCGCAAGGTGACCACTAGGTGCGGAGGAAGCGAGCTAGCTGGCATCTAACTGTGCCATCCGCCATTCTCCCGTGGCTGCGGCCCTCCTCTGTCATTTCCGAGGAGTC
>OMPJ01040824.1:0-11567 GCA_900312935.1 Carapus acus
TCCTCCCACAGCCAATTTGTCAGTGTTCCGTCTGTGCCTCTTTTTTTGATGCCACCTTTGACGCTCTGACTTCATTACGCCTCCGTGTTTGTGAGGGAGGACATCAGAGGTTGAGATTCTGTCTCCTCTGTGACAACCTTTCGTAGCGCTTCAGTTTGCCTCATTTGCTTTTAGTACAGCAACTATGATCTACAACAAATCACCACCATCTTTTTGTGTGGAGAGTCAGAGGGCTGTTGGGTTCTAAACTAGAATAATGTCAAAGCGTCTCTGAGCCACCAAGTTTAGGACAAAATCGTCCTTATGAGCAACGTCCCTGCGACAAAAAAACGATACTTCCATATTGGAGACAAGAGAGGAGGAATGCACAAAGGAAGAGACATTCTGGGACCATTTTGATTTTGTTGTGGTCACACTTTCAGTCTGGAATCAGAGTGAACTCAGATCTTTATCCTGATCGGTTTATGCATGCATCTGATATCGGCCCCATGAAAACACTGCTCAGGTTGACTCACACACACCAATCTGGACCCGGTGATGCAGGTGTGTGAACTTTGTGAGTGTGATGTTTTGAGGGACGAAATGGGAAACTTGAGGGCTCGGTCGTGCCATCGCACATCTCTTTGGCTTGTGTTCTCACAATGTCACACATTTTGCTCTGTAAATATCCATTGTGTCAAGTCTCATGAATAAATCTTCCTCATCTTCACTTGACCATAACATGAAAATAATGGAAGAAGAAAAGCCATCGGCAGAATTAATAAAAGAACACAGGCAGACTCGAGTAGAACTTTGGGCTGATTGACAGTAAACGCACACACACACACACACACACACACACATTTCTCAATTAGTATATTATATCATCACAGCGACACTTGAAATTCTTATTATGAGTTGCTGAGTGTTTGTGTTAGAATTTATGAAAGTGAAGATGACTCCTTTTCGAAATGTGTATCCCAATGTGTTCCCAGACCTGCGAGCTTACACAGAAATGAAATATTTTCTAATTCAATCCCATGTGGACTATGTCTCAAAAGTGAGGTTGTTTTCCAGGAAGTTCAGCAAAAAACACTTTTTTGTCCAGCAAGTCTAGCTAAAAAATATATTTGGACCAGGGTGAGAATGTAAACGCTCACATGTGTGTGTGTATGTAAGTGTGTGTGTGTGTAAGTGTATGTACGTATGTACAGTATGTATGTATGTATGTATGTATGTCTGGATGTACGTATGTATGGATGGTTTCTATGATGAATGGTTTCTCTGATATCACACACACTGCGTAAATGTGCGTACACAACTGTGCGTAGATGCTGTCAACAGCAAAACAAGTGGCTAAATTCATGATTGTGTAATTGTCTATCATGGCTAAATGCTCAGAAGCTGGGAAGGAGGCAGGATTCTGTCCTAACAGGCTCATTACCCGAGGCAGAGCCAACACCTGGTTTGATCCACTCCTCTTATTTCTCACACATCAAAGTCTGCCCGAGGAGGAGCCAAGGTTCAGACAGCAGACGGCGAAAGGGTGGAGAGGAGGAAAATATGGCTTGAAAGACGCCTGGCGTTTGGAATTTTAGGGCGGTTTGGCTGTAAATGCCACCTTTAGATCCCATGCCGGGGCGGTTTCATTTGTGGGAGCTCTCGAGGCTCCCAGACGATAACAGATGCAGATCGACAAACAGTGAGGACGCAGGGACCGAGGGCCGGAAATTACAGCCAGAGGATGAAAGAGACAAATTGAAAGGAGGAACGAGAGAGAAAAGAAGCACTACATTATTTTTTTCCTTTTGTCCCATTTTCAGATGTATAACATTATTGACCATCGAAAGGATGCCTGGCAACGATGAACCTGCCAGAACCCTAGAATGATGAAGAAAGGCAAAGAAAAAAAGGAAGGAAAAGAGAAGAGGGGACATTACATATGTGGACTAACTGGATTTGTGGTGGGCAGTGGAAGTTACTTTGAGCGTAGAACACACACATTATGGGGGAATGTAGACATCTAGAAATGTTGTGTCCTGTGAAATGTTCTCACCATTGAGACCATGTGGGTCAGGATGTCTTGCCTTATATAGCATCATGATGCAAAGCTCTCCTCTAAAAAAAACTCTGTTTGTGTTTGTGTACTGGTGCAGCTGCATGCTGTCCCAAATTTTCCCCTTAGTGCAGGAAATAGTTTGCGTGCCTTGGAATTGCTGAGTTGTAATTAATGAGCTGCAACCTGGTCGTGTTTAGGTCTATGTCTACCTTATTGTTTGTTTTTTCAAATTCCAGCTGTAAACCTTGTTGATGAATTGTTTTGCACTGAGCGCTGATTATTCAGTCAGCGGCCAGACTGATTTAACTCTGACAATTAAGCCAAACATCTCCTCAGGAACTTTCCCCGCTGCTCCGGTTGGAGTTCCACAGCAAACCTGGTGCTACATGTGTTTATCTCTTGTCGAAATCCGACGTTTGAAAAGCGGGAGAGAAAGTCCCCGATTGTTTTCCTAGGCTATGATGGAGGAGCAGGACAAAAGGCAGCCATTAAGCAGGCGTCTCTTTCTCTGCAAACTGCCACAGCGTGAAAGGGCTCCCGGAGCCCAACCTTTGGAGAGGCTGCTCAGTTGTAGGTGAGAGTCTGCCTCTTTTTCACTCAGCGTGGTTACAAATCAGAAAGGGAAACTTCACAGCAGAGGAAGATGTGTAAATAGAATCATCTGCCAAAGAGGGATGGGGAATCGTCAAGGTGGTAAATGTCAAACAAAGGCTCACCATGGAGCTATCAGGATGTTAGTCTCATCTGCCCTGAGTTTGTCACGTTGCCACAACAACACCTGCCACTCACACCAAGGAGCCCGAGGCAGAGGGAACCTCCACAGATGCTGAAAACAATGAGGAGATTCAGCGTCTTCCTCTTTCCTTCTTCTCCCTCTAAAATCACCCACACGAGGTTCTTTCAGTGTATATCTATCTCACGCATGTTTGCCGTCTAGGTGTTTCTCTCAGATTCTCTGGATGTTACTGCACTTAACATCTGTGCAAGTCCATCAATGGCAGGCGATTTATACAGAGGAGAACGTAAAATGTGAATTTAGGGAGTGGCGGCCATGCGCCGTCTCATGTGAGAGGTACTCTCTTGTCATCTGCAGGCCAACATCACTTCTTCGAGGAGAACACAAAGCCTAGAACTGCAGAGACTGAATGTCCATAATGTTTCAGTTATCTTCTCAAATTCAATTTAGCGTTGAAGTGGAGGTGAATGACTGTGGTTGCTCTTTCAGCACCGTATTGTCTGAGCCTCGAGTGTGTGTGTTAATCTGTAAGGCAGCGAGTTTAAACAAAGGGCGGCCTTATCGCTGCCAAACACTCCCTTTACTTTCTGTCTCCTTGTGCAAGCAAAATAAAGACTCACACTTAAACACACATTAACGTAACCCTGTCAAACACACACGTCTGTGTTTGTGACACAAAGCCTTTGAAATCATACACGTTTCACTTTGCCTGCATTCTGATGCTGGCATGACTCACATTAAGTTTTGTGTGAAACAGACACATTTGTTTACTTATCTTATCTTCAAAATGAGTGGCAGACATTAACCACCCTCGAGATAATGAAAGATTTTCTCATTCAGGTGACTGAAATGAAATGTAGAGATGTTAAAAGTTCTTTCCCATAGACACATTGACTGTATTTTCCTGGAGGGAATGTGTACATATGTTTGCGTTGGGAATTGCTTGAATTGTGGCCTCGCAACCCCCCTTTTGTTGACGGCGATACAGACATCGTTACATACACACACAGAGGCGCTCGGTCTGCCCAGTTAATATTGCGAGTTCTCCGACCATCGATTGGACGGCACGGTCTTTTCAGGACCACGGACAGCACCAAATAGCAGTCAACCACAATAACGTGTTCTTTCAGGACCAAGGACAGCGTCAACCGTCGCCCGTGGCATTGCAGCGTGCTACACGCTGCTCGGGCCCTGTGAATGTACGATTTGGACAGCGACGTGATAGAGGAATTTTGCATAAAGGTTGGATACACTGTGTGGATACACTGAACCTAGTGGAGTTTTCTTTCTCCCAATGGAGCATGTTTTTATTCTGCGTTCACTTTGAGTCCCCCAGCATCAAGTGACAAAGTATTAGACTAGCGTTACTCTGGCTTTGCCATGCAATGCAAATGCAAACTCTGCAAAGTCAAAATAGCCTTGCTGAAGACTTGAAATGATACTGTCATGTCATTTCACCTCAAGCAATGCTTTATGTCGACATGATCATCCTGGCTTAACTGCTACAGAGGCATTTTACAAATGAGGATCAAGTAATTCTCCTGTGTTTGATGGATTAATGGTGTGATTGAGGTATCAATCCATGTTTTTGTGAAATTCTGCTGCTCACTGTCCCATCATTAGAAACAAAGTGCTCATACTGTGTAACGTTGTAGTCTGGCAATCAGCATTTCCATATCAATTGTCAGCAATGCGCAGTCGGCAAGTCACTCACGTCTTCTTTTTTTTCTAAGCAAATGTTATAGAATGTTTACAATGGCAGGACTGTGGAGCAGAGGGCAACAGTTGGCTTCCTTATTCTCTGAGAAAATCACAGGCTACATCCTCTTACCTCTTACAGGCTCATGTGTAGTTTGTCCCGGCAGTGTCACCAGCTGTGTGTGTATCTGTGTTGGAGGATTGTTCATCTCCTGAACAGATAGATAGATAGATGGGTCGGTGTCCTCTTGGGAGGAGGTCTGACTGTGATTATTGTTTGCGTCTGTGTGTGTGTGTGTGTGTGTGTCAGCCTGTGATGCTGAATGGCACGGTTGACACAGCTCCCCCTGGGGAAAATCACATGTTTCCTGACAACAACACAGCCCTCACGTGATAAAAGTAGAGGGGAGACAAACAAAAAGCAAAAACAAGGTTGCGGCGCTGACAGGTGTCACCGAGATGAACTTGGCCAAACACACAGATCATAGTTCCGCCCGCTGAGACAGAGTGAAAGCATGAGCACTGTCATGAAACAACAGAGAGAGAGCAAGTGCAGCTTTTCATTTTTCCTCTACGGCCGGCCATTGGAATGCAAAAACCCAACATTTGTCTGCAAACTAAACAAGCTTAACAGCTGTTGTTACTGGAGGGAAAAAGGCAGAGCGCACACTGCAGGTTCCAGTGCCACAGTCAGAATTTTTTTCACTGATATCTGATTTGGAGTTGTATTGCTGGGATCTGATTTCAGGTTGCATCATGTGAGCTACGACTGTTCCAAGGCACGCAAAAAAAAAAAAAGAAATACATATCTGATCTAGGACTGCATATGGAAGCGATTTGAGCCGTGTTTGACAAAAAAAATCGACTTTCTCCTGTTTGCACCGCTGTAGAAAGTCAAATAGAGGGTGGCTGCTGGGCCAACAAATTATATTTTGGCCACATTCACTTGCAGCGGGAACATAGCTTGAGTTTCTTACGTAAGTGTTGCAATAGCATGTGACATATGTTAGTATGCATGTTCATGTGTGTGAGTGTGTGTATTTGGTGTGAGTGTGCGTGTGTCTCTTTGTGGAGAATTCTTCCCCAGATCCCTCCTCCTCCACCATTTCCTCATCACTGAGCTCATTTACAGTGGTGTCAGCCTCAGAAATGCGCTCTCGTGTATTTGCCCCACGGCACATTATTCTGACTCCAATTTGAATCAGTCAGCTGTGCTTTGCCCTCTGTTTCCTGCTGCAGGGGAAGAACATTAGATGCTAGACGGTCATTACTGTGTCCGGCAGACATAAATCCGGCCTACTCACACCATTTTGTTGGGACCAGCTGCTCCCAAAAACTAGACTTTCCCTTCTGACTCTTAAAATAAAGCGCCTGGCCAGTGCAGACAGAGGAAGAATTGCCGTCTGGTGTGCAGATGCGCTGAGTGTGCGTAGCACGCTGACTTAATGGGCACTGCAGCACAGTGTCTCCCTCTGGAACGCCTCCACCACATGCTCTGTCCCATGTGGACGGAGACGGAGGGAGGCTGGAAGTCAGATTTTAATTATGGGAAGTCAAATATGGTCCATTTTTTGGAGTTTGGTGGGTGGAGGGATGAATTCAGCAGCTGCCCTGTTATTTACTGCACTGATTAGACTGCTGAAACAAACCAAAGCAAAACAAAGCGGCTCGAGCTGATTTATGATGAGGGTAATTTGAGTCAGCGTGGGTTATGATACTGTTTGGCCCAGGAGGCGTGGCAGTGGACATATACCCACTTTGGTTTGATTACAGCATCCTCGCAGAACAGTGATGGGCAAACTCCAGCCCACGGGCCACAGCTGGCCCCCGCGTCCCTCGTCAGCCTTTTGGCAAAAAAGGTCCCCAAGACTGCAAAATGTCTCCGTCCTCCTGTAATGCCCGGTATCTCCACTAGATGGTGCACTCCAATCCTAACCGATCTTCGTGAAAACTTTTTTGTTTTTTGAGTTTGAAGAGCACACCTGCTGGAACGTGTGGCTCTCATCCAAAAAGTTTGTCCACCATGGAGTGTCCTAAATGCTCCTAATGCAGGCCCGGCCAACCCGCGGCTCCCGAGCCGCATGCAGCTCTTTGCCTGGTTTCATGCGGCTCTTTGACGTTCATATTAACATTTGTGTTTGTGTTTTTTTTGTGCGTGTTCGCTTCGCTTGAGCTCAATATGGTATTTTCGTCAATCGCGCACGCGCACGAGGTGAAATTCCGCAAAGCAGGAGGGGCAAACCCATTTGAGTAAACAATTTGTGTCAATTTCGCTCTCAAACTAGCAGGGGAAAAAATGCACAGCTAAACGAAAATATGAAGATGATCACAGGACGTTTTTAACAAAGTGGGAAAGTTTATATTTTTTTGTTGAACGTAATGGCAAGCCCTTCTGCCTGATATGTCAGACGTCATTAGCGCATTTCAAAGCTTCAAATCCTCAGCGCCACTTCAGCTCACTCCATGCCAACATCGATGAGGAATTTCCATGAGGGACTGAATTTCGCCAGCACAAGTTGGACACTTTGAAAAGAAAAGCAGAAAAGCAGATAGTTTTTCCAAAAAATTACGAATCACTCAGAGACTGTCACGCTTGCCATACAATGTTTTTGTTTGTGGACTTTGTTGAATTGAGAGTTTGTGTGTATGAGACAGTGCACACAATGTTCATTGTTGGAAATGACTGGCCTGTAGTCTTAGTACTGTAGGAGTCAATTTCTGTCATAATCATGTTGGTGTGTGACATGACAATGTCACACAATGAATTTGGCTGAGCAGAGGTGTGTGTGTCAGAGGAAGGGATGGGGGTGATGTTCATGTGTGCCCATGTGTGTGATGTGGCTCTTTGCGGTAACACAGTAAAAAATGTGGCTCTTAGTCTCTGACTGGTTGGCCACCCCTGTCCTAATGCGATCAACAGCTCAGAGAATAGGTGCAATACAGGAGCATTCCTGCCTTCAGACGTTAGCTACACATATGAAAATCAACCTTTCAACACAATGCAAACACATAAAGACACAGAAGCGGAGATGTGTGTGTTTCCACTTGGGTTATTTTGATGTATAAAGCTGTGGCAGTTAAAAACAAATGTGTATTCAGCGTTTTAGCTCGTCCACCCACTCGGCTTGTGCCATTTCAGGTGTAAATCTGGGCTTTACAACAGCAGAAGCAAAGGTTTCCAGCCCCTGCAGCTCGTTTCCCAACATCTCAGCATCAAGCTCACCCTAAATGACCAACATTAAGCAAAACTCTCACAGGTTCCTTCCGGCACACTCTCCCCAATATCCTCTTCATAAATGGTTCATATAAAATGGATTATTATTAATTTTAAAACCCCTCCTGCAAGCTTCTTACAGGGGATTTGTGGCCCATCATTGATGCTCCAATGGTGTAATGGCTGAGCGACCTCGCAAACAGATTAATTTCGTCCATGGAGACCCTCTTAATTATGCCGTGAAGAGACGCATTTCCTGGAACCGCTCTCATCGCCACCTCCCTCCTCTCCACGCCTGGGTCGTCTATGACGGTCTGTCCCTTGATACGTCCCCCCAGCAGGGATTGAGAGGGACAATGTCCTCAAACAATAAAGCAAAGACGCCCCATATCTCAACGAAATCTGTTTGTGGGAAGTAAAACTTAGCCGATCAATACTTCATCCCGCCATCTTGATGCGGCAATGGAACCACCAGACAAGAACCATGGGAAAAATGCAATGACAGAAAGGACATGTTGACTGAAGTGTGAGCAAGGGGAAAATGAGTAGAGGGAGGGGAGGGAAGACATGTCTATTGGCAAACAGCGAGGGAACGGGGAGGACAGACAAAAGTGGGGTGGAGGGACCACATTTAACTGAGCTGCAGACACTTAATTTTGTCTGTTCAGCCTGTAATGTGTCCTATTGCTGTCTCTAATTAATGTCTCCAATTAATGTCTCCTATTAATGTGTTGTCCCTGCGGCCCTCTGCTGCAACCCAGTAAAGAGTGTGTCATAATGTCTCTCTGTGTCTTTACCAGGGAAAAGCAATGAGCGCCTGACAATTATGTGGTTTCTGCCTCGTCAGGGGCTAAAATCACTCACTCACGTGCACACACACACAAACACTCACACACAGACACAGACACGCAAATAAACATGAAAAAACCTGTGCATGTCTAAACTGCAGGTTTTTCTTCCGGGTGGAGCCACAGACAGAAATCATTTATGACAGAAACAAATCTATTTCTGGCACTTGGCGGCACAAAGAGGGTTGAGAGAATTTCACCTTTAGTTGTGACGCCTCGGTGTTGTTGCGTACCCAAAGCTCCTACGCTCAGCAGACACTTCCCCATAATGCCAGGCTCAAAGGACGAGGAGGGGAGGTGGTGATGGACAGGCATCCAGGGAGTGTGTGTGTTTGTGTGTGTGTGTGTGTCAAAGAGTCGATGAGGAAGGCTGGAAAGGGGGAGTGTGTCGGAGTGGCAGCCGGGATCGCCAGGCGCGCCGAGAGACTGTGTTACTGACAAACACAAGCCGAGAGGGACAAGGTGAGAAGGTTTGGTGGGAGGCTGAGCAACGACGTGACAAACTGCGATGGAGAGGTGGAGGTGGAAGGGGAGCAGACGAGTGTGGCGGAGAGGAAGAGGCAGGAAATGAAGGTGTGAGGCAGAAGAGGGAGGCCACGCCAACACCCGGGGAATAAAAGAGAAGTAATTCTATTTCAAGCAAACAGCCATCTATCTATCTATCTATCTATCTATCTATCTATCTATCTATCTATCTATCTATCTATCTATCTATCTATCTATCTATCCAGTTGAGTTGTAGCAACAGTGCAGAGCGTCAGTTTATTTCTTCTTTTGTGTGTGTGTGTGTGTGTGTGTGTGTGTGGGCGGGGGGGTGTAGTAACGTGCGGGTTGCTGGATGATTTACAGTGAGAAGGCAAGACGGTGGGAAAAAATGAGTGAGTGATGTGCTGGATGTAGTTGTAAGTTAGAGGAGTTTGTCACATGGGGCCGCTGAGGACAGTCCCCTTGGACTAGATATTAGGATCTCCGCCCTCCCTCCAAACAGACAGGGGGACAAATACCCACAATGCCCTGTCATTCAACCAGAACTGACGAAGCGTCTCGTTTGAGTCAAGCAAGTCCTGCTGTCTCCCTCTGGGGCGTATAAAGTGTCTCTGATTCTGATTCCCACGCTGATTAAACTGCTGCTTTGCTCTGCTGTTCGGTTAATGTTATCTTTTTTTTTTTTTAAAAGCTTTTCTCTTTTTTTTTACCCCTGGCCTGACCGATCACAACAGTCCCAGGCGCCGCCTTCAACAAGGTGGATGTCGCACTCGAGTGATGTTATTGGAAAATAGAATCATCAATCCGATGCCCCTCGGGCGGGATTATTAAGGAGCACTTGTTGCTCTTTGCCACGCAGGATGTCGTTTGCCAACAGCTCCTTTTTAGCGGCGCTGTCTGACTCGCAGGAGGGAGCCGAAATTGAGCCGCTTCCTCCTTGCCGGGAGAAATCCCAGAGGGGTTGTAGAGCCGACGCTGTAGCCAACATTTTGTTGGTACAAACCTGTTAAAAATAACGTTTCTCTCCGGCGTCTTTGTTGCCCGGAACATTGCGAGCGACCACGAGTTCTTATAACGCAGCGCACGACAACAAGAAGTGAGTGGGGAGCAGTGTCTTGCTTAATGGCACATGGGCATGGCCATTAACACATCTTGATTCTTGATTCTCCATGTCTGTGATGGGGGTTAAGACTATTTTTCAAATACTGGGCAAAGTGGCACAGTTTCACTCGGAGCAAAATAAAGATTTAATAGCAGTCAGCATCACAATAAGCAATTTAGGCTAAAGCACTTGAGCAATAAACACATGAGAAACGCCGGCAATGAAATTCACAAGACGAAAACGTCGTCAGAGCTCTTGAGTTAGCAAAATGGCTCCAAGAGAGACTGTAAGAAATTAAAAGTCACACCAAAAAGCTGAGTTTTCCTTTAATTACCACATTAACAACAGCAACGAAAAAATCCAAAACGAACCTCCAAAACAAATATCAACAAACAATTCACATGCACCTATTATCGTATTTGCATCAAGAATCGACCATAATTAAGCCATCGACTCTCGTAATTGTCTGCATCAGAAGAACTTAAGAAGAATTTGGCCGCTTTGAACCACACAAACTGTCAAAGTCTCACTATTTGGCAACAACACCCACAAAAGCGGCGCAGATGGATTGTTCTAAAAAACATTATTAGTGTTGTGGTATATTGGAGGATTTTTTGGAGTGCTGCCACAATTATTACTATTTCACTCCCAGCATGGGACAATTAAGTCTGTCATGTTAAATTTCCTGCACACACACACATTCACACACACCCTCTGATTTAGCTGCCAGAGAGCATGATGCGACTAAATAAAGAACGTGTGATTGCGAGTGTAATGAGTGTTCAGATTGATTGACAAGCAGCTTAGCAGGGGCTGACCTGATTTGAGAGTCCACACACACACACACAAGCGTGCGTGTGTGCACGTACATACTCACATGCACGCACACACAAGAGCACACACCGACACACACACACATACAGAATTCAAGGATCTCTATGGGAGGACAGCAGGTCGCCAGGCGAACTGTCTCCACATGACAGCGTGTGGTGAGCTGTGAATTTCTCGTGTGCATTTGCTCTAAAGAAGCGCCCACACTTTGGCATTTAACCCCTTCGCCGAGCAAATGATTGCAGACCTCCATTTCTCCCTCCTATCCTCCCCCTCTCCCTTCCACTCCTCCCCTCTCCCGCTTTGAGTGTTTTCGCCTGAATGTTTTCTTCTCTATGGATCGTCTCACTCCATTTTTTTTTCAGGTGTCCATCATGTGTTACTGTGCTCCAGCTGCTCCATTTACATTTGCCATGTAAATGGAGCAGTACGTCAGCGCTGCAGCTCTCTTGCGCTCACACACACACACACACACACACACACACACACATCCACACACACACACACACACTTACCTGTATAGAGGCTTAGCACCTTACTGTCAAACACTACAAATGCACTTTGCACCTCACGGTCAAAAAGCCATTTCAGGCCCGAGCTGTCATCTTACCTCA
>OMPJ01040828.1:0-10440 GCA_900312935.1 Carapus acus
CGCCGGCCACGCCGTTCATCTCCGCCGTCTGCCTCTGCGGGCGCTTCGCGTCAGATTTGTTATCCAACGCCGCGATCCATGTCCAGGTTTCAAATCCCTGCCCGGCCCGCCGCTACGCCTGGCGACCGATTCCCGACGTTCATCCTCAGAAGTCGGCCGTGAAAATCACAGACTAACTAATTAACTAATCTCTTGCCCAGAAGTGCATCTTTGGCTGAATCTGCCAACGTCTCGCGCGAGAACGGGTTTCCGGGAGGGGTTCTTGTTTTAATTTCCTCTCCTGCTGTCCATCACCCGGCACGCCTGTCGCGCCCCGTTAGCCTCCGAGCGAATACTGAAGGTGTGTGGAGAAACCAATTCTTTCGCAATAATTTGTTACCGTAGCGCAGGAGGGGACAAAAGGAACTTGCTGGAAATGGCTCATAACAGCTACTGGGATGGACATCGGACACAAAAGTGACACAGTTTCTAATAAATGCATCAAATGTGTTGTTGTATTACCTTTCAGTGGTTGAATAGTCTTTAGAAACTTAACAATCAGCATTTTGTCGGTTAGCTTAACCAATTATTTGCATTGTGTTTGTGTGTTATTTGCTTTCTAAAGACCTATTCATGCGTTATCCTTCTGTTTTTAACCCCTAGATGCACACATGTGGTAAGAATTGACCCTTAGGGTTGTTATTCTTAAAAATCCTTCTAAACAAAAAATTCTAATATATTCATACTTCAGGTATTCCTCATTAAACACATTTGTGACATGAGGGAATATTTTTCTTTATTTATGTTTTTACTCATTTCGTGAAAATTCACAATGTTTTGTGAATTTTAATTGTGGTCAAAAATGACCTCAGGGGTTGTTATTCAAAATCTGTATAAAGAAAAATTGTAATATATTTATATTCCATGTATTCATCATTAAACATGATTGTGACATGATTTTCTTTATTTATATTTTCATACATTTTGAGAAAATTCGCAATATTTTGAGAATTTTAATCGGGGTCAATAATGCCCCCAAGGGTTGTTGTTCTTCAAAATCTTTACAAACAGAAATTGTAATATATTAACATTCCAAGTATTCCTAATTTGTCTTTATTTGTTTTCATTCATTTTGTGAAAACTTACAGTATTTTGGGAATTTGAATCGGGGTCAAAAATTACTCAATGAGTTGTGCATCCAAGGGTTAACTAGCATTGACTAATTAACTAATTTACTCCAGGATCAATAAAGTAATTCTGATACATAAGCCAGTTTAATTAGGCCCTGGAATAATTACATCCATAAACCTGCCAATGATCTTTTAGTGTTTAGTTTTAGTAGCTGCTGCTGCTCCTCCGCAGATCAGATGTTCTGGAAAGCCGCTGTGATAAGTTCCAGCGCAGTCGAAACGTGCAAAACTAGATATGCTAACACGCCACGGCCATTTGAAGGTGGCGCAGGGGTGAAAATCATTTTCTCCACCAACACGGGCGAGTGGAGAGCCTGAGCGAGATTTTCCCCCCGTCGTCAGCCGCTCGCGAGGAATAACCAGCACTCACGCAAACTGATTAAAACGCCACTTCAACCTCAATCACCAGCACGACTCCTTTTTTCTTTTTTTTCTTGTTTTTTCTGACCTCGCTTGAAGCTCAAGAGATGGCGGAGTCGAAGCCGTGCGACGTCGGCGTGGCGCTCCGTGACAGGGGCTGCGGCCTCGGGAGGCTCCAGTGGGATTTTTCCGCGGGCTTGTTTGGTCTGTTGGCAAAAACAAATCAGAACACGCAAGCTTATTTGTTGGCGGTCAGATGGTGAGCGGCCATAATTGCCGGTTGCCAGGTACAAATCACCATTAAAGCAGTTTTGTCCATCCCGATGTGTGGGACTTGCGTTGTCATAGGATGGATATTTACCGAGATCGTAGGGGACCCATTTATTGACAATCCTACCAGAGGTACTTTTCTCAAGATTTGAAGATTTTTATCAAGGCTTTTTAAAAGACAGATAGAAGAGGCCTTTCTTTTTTTTTTTTTTTTGACCAGCTCAGTATCACCCCCATGAGGGCACTTCAGGGTTCAAGGACACTTCAATGTCACTTCAGGACGAACCTGGACATTGGAACTGGAAAGAAGTCCAAGGTCAGACAATTTTCTGTCATTGGGAGCAGCAAGTAATGACTCAACTGGCCGCAAAGCTTCAATCCCTCCCCAACCCCACACACCTGCATCCCTCCGACACACACACGCACACACACACTGCATCCAGCCATTTCATTCCCTCAGCTCCTCCTATAGCCGTGTTCCCTTTATTGCCTGTGCCTGTGTTGTTTATTCACCCAACCAGTTATTAAAGAAGAAAAGAATAAAGAAAAGCATAAAGAAAATATAGACACACCATATTTTTGTGGATGTTGGGCTATTGCCCAGAAAGGAGTATATTTCTATATTTTTTTCCGATAGTATAATTAGATTTTTTTTTTTATTTTCCTGCTCAGTTTTTCGTGCAGGAATTAGATTTTTACCTTCCAAACTCCGATTGATATTTCTTCCTCCCCTGGTGAAAAGTTTTTTCCCCCTCTGGCAGCATCAGAGACGTTTTTCTTGATTAGCTGCGACTCTGCAGGGTTCACTGAGCGCAAAGTACCGCCGTGACGCTCACAGTTACTATTAATACTTATTCACTTCTACTTTGGCAGCCGATGAAGAACGCTCTCTTGTAATTTTTCCAGTGCGGCTTGGATCCTTTTCCTCATGACGATGCTTTCCAGCTACTTTTTCCAGCCCAGCACTACGTCTCGCTTTTAGCCCGACAAAATGAAACCCCGATCTTTTGGGGGTGGGGGGGGTGAGCTGGGAATGTAAACAACGTGGTGCGTCCTCGTGGGGCCTGCGGGGGCCCAAATGACGAACAACGGCACGGGATTCGCAACCCTCGGCTCGGGATCGCAAAACCTCTGCGTGGTCTCCCAGATGTGGAGCATAAACATCGCAAAAATACACTCCTCTGCGGGGACTCTGCCTGCGTTAGCGTGTGTGTGTTGCAATTGAGAGCGGAAATAATCAGTGGAAAATAATAGCGTCGACTTCATGACAGGCAGGCTTCCATTACTTAGTAATAATTATCTAATCGTGCCGCTCTCAGGCTCCGAAACATGTTTATGTGGTTGCGGCATTTAAAAACCTCATTAGATCCAAGACGAAATCCGAATGAGAGAAAACCATCCGTTCCTTTATTTACCTCCAGCCGTCGCTTGTTTGGCACCCTCGCTTCAATCTCTCCGTCTAATTTCAATTTCTTTGGCAGCGTCGCTCCATCCGGCAATGAGCTTCTGTCTCTCTTTCTTTCTCTCTCTCTCTCTGTCTCGCTCTCTCATTGGTAAACATCAGGCACAAGAAACACACAGATTCCAGTGTTTACCTCCCATTTGCATTTGGCAACAAACACATTTGCTCCGGCCCCCGGGAGGATATCTGAACATTTCTATATTTAACCTGCAACACTTGGAACATTTTGGCAATTTCTTATCTTGATTTGCACCACCGGTTGAGTTTTCCAAACTCTTACATGTAGCAGAAGAAATGTCAACAACACGCGGCCAAGTCGGGCAGTCGCCGTTGTGCTGGCAGGTGTGTGTGTGTGTGTAAGTGTGTGTGTCAGTGCAGCTGTTGCATGTGTGATGTGGAGGTGAAACCTGCGTGTCAACGCCTGCGTGTCGGGGAAATGAGATATCAGCCGTGCTGAGCGGCACGTTTATGCTATCAGGCGCTGCATCACCTGGCTTTTAGCTGCCCGCTGCAAAAAAGCTCTCCTCCTGCAAACATGCAAAAACGTCGGCAAATGGGTGGATATTCAGTGTCAACACGATACTTGTGTGCTGGGGGCTGGTGTGTGTGTGAGTGTGTGTGTGAGGGGGGGATTAACTAGGGGCTCCACAACGTAACAGCCACAAAGCTCAGATAGACTTAGGCAACATTAATGATTTCGCCTTGATTTAGTTTTTTATTTATTTATCTCAGTCTCATTATTTCACTTGTGTCATCTTAACCACTTGTGTCTACTCTATTGTAATAATCAAAATTTATTTTTTGAGTCATTATTGTTATTTCAAATGTATTTAATTAATCAAAAAACTAGGTACTGTGGCTTTAAGGTTTCCTCCCTTGCCTGGCCTCTTACTGTATGTGGAAAGTGTCTTTGGAAAAATTTCTAAATGTCACTTAACAAGCATAAACATCCTGGAACTTTGAGGGAATCGGAAAATATAACACCGGCACAACTTAACATGCACTTATGGTTACCACAATAATAATAATTGTTATCATAACCATCGGGAAAAATGAAAATGGAAATAATCAGTCGTGGTTGTGTCGTACATGTTTTTTTCCCCCATGTTAGAATTGCGTTAGTAGGTATATAAGCATCCCCAGCGGGTGTTTGCATGCGAGAGAGTGTGAGCGTGTGTGTGTTTGGGAAGTGTGTGTGTGTGCAGCGTCTGCAGCGCCGTGGGACCCTGCTGGGTCAGCTTGATGTATGGCGTCCTGTCCGGCGCCTCTGGATCGGCCTCGCTTGGCTCCCTCCAGAGACGGGACATCTTCGTGAAGGCATAAATAAAAACATCAAACTCCCCTTAAAAAAAAAAAAAAAAGAAAGAAAGAAAAAAAAGAAGCTATCGTAGTAAAAACAAGAAGTAGCGACTCAGACGAGTGAAGCCCGATGTGTGGAAGGAGTCGAGTCCTGCCGCCGCATAGCACAGTTTATTGACCCAGGACAGTTTTTTACAATAGGCAAAATTGCATTTTTCCTTTCATTTATCGATCTGCAACGCACCGACGCCCCTCGCCTCTCTCTCTCTCTCTCTCTCTCTCTCTATCTCTCTCTCTCCCTCTCTCTCTCGATGGCGGACGCGGGGGAGAAGGATGGCGACGGTGATGCAGTGTGGCAGCTGGCGTACACGCCGGCGCTTTGTGCTGAGGCAGCGCTGCTCGGCGAGGACGAGTCCAACCTCAAGGCATTCAAATGGAGGTTAAGGCAGAAAGCGGCGAGAAAGAAAAGGGAGATTTCACCCAGTTGTGCCTGGGACGTTTGGGGTTTGCCTCACGGACGCGTTTTGTGGACTTCACCACAGATAATAGTTCGCCATTTTTTTCAAAACATTGTCGAAACAAGGACCACAAGACTGCTTTTACCCAGCAGCCATAAGTCACCAAAACAGTATCAAATAACAGTAAAACTGTGAAATGCTCGATCCTCCAACCACAATAACAATACTCCGGCCAACCCTTCCCACTCCATCATCGCCGCTACTATTTAGACCACAGGTGTCAAACTCAAGGCCCGGGGGCCAAATGCGGCCCTCGGCAGCATTTTATGTGGCCCGCCAGCTCTTGAGCTACTGTTCCAATGTACCACTCAAGTTCCAAAGGCCGAATGGAGCCCGATGCGTTTCAGCATAAATCTCCCTCATTTAAACGTGCATTGACTCAAAAACTACATCTCCCAGAATGCAGGTGGATCATGTTACCAGTAAAGTGACGGCAGCTGTGCCATGACCAGATACACACTTTTTAAGAAGTCAGTTAATCAAGAAGGTAGAATAATAGCAAAGCCCTGACATATTTTTACATCTTTTTTACATTTTTAAATCAAATGGGATATGTATATGTTGAATCAGTAAAAAAATTGGTAATATTAGAGATTTCTAAATGAGTTGTGAGATTTTACATTGAAATTGATCTATACTTTCTTAATAAAAAAATGAGAAGATGAAGAAAATGAGTTTGACACCCCTGATTTAGACCGTCTTTTTATACTAAATATACTAAATATTGTCTGTAAATATTTCTTCTGTAAACAGATTTTCTTTGTTTTTGTCTCATACTTATTCCTTTTGCACCAGAACTCAGCACATTCATGTCATTGCACATGCTGTAATGACGGTAAAAGATTCTCGATTCCTGATTCCTTAACAGCAAATGTGGCGCCTCCAAACTCCAGGTAGAGGCCAACAACAATCCAGGAATCGCTTAAAGCTCGACTGAAACTCAGAGTCTGCTCGGTGGCAACGGTGAAGATTCAGAGCGCAGCGGCCAGCATTTCATCCGCAGACTGATACAGACCAACGCGGTGCAGATGAATAATGCAAAGTTCCCCTCCCCCCGTCCACCCGCCGCCCGTCACGGGCCAAATTTACTACCATCAACGTCAACCTGCTGCGGTGTAGGACCTCACCAGCCAGGCTGAACCGGGGACGCAGCCAGGAATTCAGGAGGTCTTTTCGAACTGAGGCACAAACAAATGTAGCGTCACCTTCTCGATAGGATGGTTTTGTTGCAGTCATAAGGTAGAAAAATAGTAACAACGCGCCACTGTGGCTGGAAAAGGCTCATTAGACCTGAACTCTAAAGCTGTTGTCGGAGTTAAAGCCGCGGTGCCTGAATCTCTCTGAAAAATCGCTCCTGCCACACTACATTTCCACACCTTCCTTGAATAATCTGAGACTCTGATATCATGGAGGAGCTGTTTCTCTCACCGGCTTGCTTGGCGAGAGGATCAGGAAAATGGAAAAGGCCTCAAGTCTGAAACAGTGGTGCAAAGGAAACCATCTGGGCCAGAACCGTCCAAGTAACAAACAATAGTTTCTGGAGAAACTGTCCTGTTGTTGTTTTTGAGCATTCAGAACAATGATGTGTGGTCAGGGGAGGCAGGGAGAGGCAGTGCCTCACCTGTCATCATGGAAAGAGAAAACTAGTAAATGAGAAAATTATTTAATGGATATATTTATCAAGTGACTTGCAGTATGAAGTTATTTTTAAACATAACCTGCTAACTGCTGCCAATCAAATGGTGAATAAGCTACTCTGTACGGTTCATGTGTTTGGAAATCTGATTGTGATGAAGTTGGTGTCTCACCAGCCATGAACCTCAATGCACGTCACTGATCCACACGATACAAAATGCTGGAAAACACATCCAGCCATCAAAATATCGGACGGCTATGATGACAAAAAGAATCAGCACTGCTTAATGATAGGAACCTCTTAACCACTGGATGCACAACCCACCAATACCTATGGGTCAATTCAAATTCTGAAAATATTGAGAATCTTCTAAAAATGAATGAGAAAATAAATACAGAAAAATATTTCCTCATGTCACAAACATGTTTCGGGGGGAATACTTGAAATATGAATATATTACAATTTTTCTTTATAAAGATTTCGAAGAATATTGACCCCTGAGGTCATTTTTGACCCCAACTAAAATACTCAAAATATTGAGATATTCTCAAGATGAGTGAAAACATACATAAAGAAAAATATTGCCTTGTGTCACAAACATGTTTAATGAGGAATACCTGGATTATGAATATATCAAAAAAAAATTTAATAGAGATTTTGAAGAATAACAAACCCTGGGGTCATTTTTGACCCCAATTAAAATTCTCAAAATATTGAGAATTTCCTCAAAATAAATTTGAATATACTGTGAATTAAGAAAAGTTTTGCCTCATGTCACAGGCATTTTTCAGGAGGGATACCTGAAATATGAATATATTACAATTTTTCTTTATAAAGATTTTGAAGAATATCAACCCCTAGGGTCATTTTTGACCCCATGTCTGCATCTAAGGGTTAAAATCTTTTGGTGATAAACAATGGCGGTTTTCTCCTGATCCCTCACAGAGCAACGCGAACATTCGTGGTGCACTAAGCCCTCTGTGGAAAACCAAAGACGTGAGCGACACTGGAAACATCCCGTAAGCCTCAGAGACAAGCGGATGACCACGCACTCTGGGCGACCTTTCCTACGGAAGAAGTGAGACAGTGGGTGTGAGGTGGCCAAGGGGATGATGATGGGAAACGTCCCGGTGACGAATCTACCAGATCAGCCCTGCTCCGTCCCCGTGGGGCCTCGTCTCATAGACAGACAACCCCGATTATCCATACATAGGAGCGCCATTTATGAAAAGATTCCACCCAAGGCCGCCGCCTCCGCCACAAGTGTGTTGTTGAGTAATTATGGCTCCGGATAATCACAGAAACATTCTCTGCCGGGTACTCGCCCCTGGCAGACGAGGATGCTCGGCGCTTTTGCGCGTCATGGCGGCCAGCTTCGAGGCGTTTCAGCTGCTGAATCATCTGAACGCGTCTACACGCATAATGAATCATCTGCCGAGCGCAAGTGCTCCAGTCTGGCGCAGGTTTGCTGAAGCCCAGAAGTGGTTAAGTTTTTTTATTTTTCTGTAAAATCTCCCTCCAACTGCAGAACGTTTCCACCGGAAAGATGCAACCGACCTTCAGTGTGCAACGGAGCCGATATGGACCCACAAAGCTCACAAAGCCGCAGCCCAAAGCACCAAACTCAGGATTGATCAATCCAGTGCGGTACAGTGGAACCTTTGTTCTAGAACCTCCCAATCCCAGCCATCACTCATAGGGGCGGAGGGAGCGGAGGAGGAGGCGGAGGGAAGGAGGGAGGGAAGGGGCCGAAGCCATGAATTTCTAGATTTCACACACGTTTGCGCGGCCTCTCGCTGCTGGAAATTGTGTGTGAGAGAATAAAAAGGGATGACACAAAAGTCCTTGAGGAACGATGACGTAGGACGTGTCCTTGTCCTTGGACATGGCAGAAATGCCCCCCGTCAACCGGAGAAGGGATGGAGGGAAACCTTCAGATGCAGAGCTAGCAAAGCAAAGCGCTGCGCATCAGGCCAGAAAGGCGGGAGAAGATGCAGAGGGAGGAAGATGTGACAAGTTTGTGTTCCTCAGTTTATTATTATTATCATTATCATTATTATTATTATTATTATTATTTCAAATTTTTGTATTTTTTGTATTTTTTAAGATATATTTTTTTTATCTTACAATAAATTGGCCCTAAAAAATTGTCATCGTGGGACATGGGATTCACAAGAGGCATATTATGAATTGAAATGATATTAGAAAAATACTGCCACGTCATTTCTTTATTTCTATATTGGCTTTGATCAGATCAGATTTTTTTCTTTTTTTTTTTTCTTTTTTTAGCGACGAGGTGAATCACTGAGGCAGCAGGCGGATTCGGGTTGATTCATTGGTCGCATAAATCAGAGTTGGATCACGGTGAAGCCGCACACCGCCAACACAGATCCTTTATCTATCTATCTATTTATCTATCTATTTATTTATTTATTTATTTATTTATTTATCAGTCTATTCATTTATCTGTTTATCATTTTGTTTTCCGTCTGTCTCACATCCTCCTCTGGGAGAGAGAGGAAGACTTCTGAGCTGATCAGGTGAAGATGAAGCCACTGGATTGTCTGTTTATTTATCCGCTCATTGTCCGCGTGGGATTTGGACATCTATGTGTTTGTGTGTGTGTGTGTGTGTGCGCGTGTGTGTAGACATTACGCCCCCTGCCCCCACAACCAGCTGCAACTCCCGACACACACACACACACACATGCCCTTTCCGCCCCACTATAATCAGAGAGAGAGAGACTAAGAGAAGGACGGACAGAGAGAGGGACAGAGAGAGAGAAAGAGAGAGAGAGAGACTGAGAGGGAGAGGGAGGGAGGGAGAGAGAGAGGGAGAAGAGAGAGGAAGACAAGCAGACAAGGTGAGGGAGAGGGAGGGAGAGAGAGAGGGAGAGACTAAGAGAAGGACAGAGAGAGAGAGGGATAGAGAGACAGAAAGAGAGAGAGGGAAAAGGGAGAGAGAGAGACTAAGACAGAGTGGGGAGAGAGAGGGAGAGGGACATAGAGAAAGAGAGAGGAGAGATGAGAGAACGAGAGAGAGAGGGAGAGGGAGAGCGAGACTAACAGAGAGAGAGAGAGAGAGACTGTGAAAGAAAGGAGAGAGAGGGACAGAGAGAGAGGTGGGAGATCCAGAGAGAGCGAGAGAGAGAGCGAGTGAGAGAGAGAGAGACTCCTCAGCCTCTCTCCGAGCCGTCAGATCGCCTCGCCGCCGGTACGCGCGTCGGACCAGTTTGACGCGTTTACGCACGAAGCGGAGGAGGAAAAAAAATCATACGCACGGACTTTACACACCGAACCGCCGGCGGTCCCGGCGGCGGAGGGACGGAATGGAAACACCAGAACCGGCAAAGAACCGGCGATCCCAGCAAGTTATCTGATCCGGGCGGTCGCGCGGAGGAGGGAAACACATGGTAGGTGTTTGTTTGGATCTAAATTGGGTTGAAAGCCGCCGCCGCCTCGCTCGGATGGTCCAAAGTCTCCCTCAGTTGCTGCTTTTATTTGATTTTCTGTCCGCCCGCGTGTCGCCGAGCGCAGAAGGGAAAAGTTGAAGCGCGGATTGCGCGTTCGACGCCGATATAACGGGCTCCTTTCAGCGCCCCGGCATGAATGGCTCACTATGTATTCTCATGTCACTCCGGAGTTGAGTCAGTTTTCGGATTAAAGTGGGAGAGAGAGAGAGAGAGAGAGAGAGAGAGAGGGGCAAAGAGCGGCCGGTGGTTGTGAC
>OMPJ01040837.1:0-14770 GCA_900312935.1 Carapus acus
CCGATGGTGCCCCTACTGCCTTTTTTTGTAATACAGGTTGCAGTATTGATTTGTTCACCGCCTTCATTTGTTCACTTTCGATTGTTATCGATTGGCCACCTTAAATTGGACAAGTTTCTGCAAGTAACGGCTCTGATTTTAGAATTACATGTCTCCAGGCCAGAGGATGGAACCATCACGGGACATGTCGGAGGCAAGAAAAGATTTCCGTTGAACACAAACCGTTACTCAAAGCAACACATTATTGATCATCATTCGTACCAACAATGTTCTATTCAGCATTACTAAAAACCAAAATATACTGCGCTGACAGATTCATCACTATATAATAGCCAACTTAGCTCATAACAACAATATCATATATACTATTCACAGCCGCAACATGTAACTCAGCCATGCTCAAAAACGCCACCAATGATTCACCATCATTCGTAAGCAGGACACAGCACTCAGCAGTGGGCATAACCACAAAATATGACCCAGCACGGTTCATATTACTTATCATAATTCATAAATACAACATGCTGCCGCAGTGAGCCACAGGCCAGCATGGAGCAGAGGATCATTTGGCATTGGGCAGCAAAGGGAGGAGAAAAACATCCTTTATTTATCTTATTATCAAACAAGGCTATCACAGTCTTGCGGGTATTTTATTTAAAAAAAACATGGATTCTTTACGCCATACGCCTTTAATCAGGCATATGGCATGTCGTAATGTTTGAAATACAATTATACACGTTGACGTTTTGTATCCTGCTATGCTGGCAGAATAACTGCTATTGTATTACTGCAATGCTGTTCCACAGTATAACTAAAATATATTACTTAGCAAATATATTATGTAGTCGTAACCACAATGTACGACTCCACATCACTCATAAAGCTTTGTCTCCTCTCTCGGGGCTGTCACACCTTTTCACTCTCCTCTCTCTCTCTCCTTCCTTCTCTCTCATCTCCCGCATGGTCCCTCCCCCGTGGGAACGCTCTGTCTCAGTATATTTTCCTCATCAGCTGGTGTATCGCTGATGCCCTCTGCTCATTCTTCTAAAACACAACAAAGGCCTAACCTATCGTGTTTACTGATCCCTTGCCTGGTTTCTCCCCCCCCACACACACCCACAGCAGGTGTTGAGTGGCAAACACATCCCCCAATTATGATAGGACGTGCGGGAGAACCTTTTAGTGCTGCTTTTTTTCTTCTTTTTTATCATTTCAACACTACTGCAATGGATTCTAAATTTGAACCGGAAAACCCAAAGCAGCCCTCCCGTCCTCCCTTCATCTAGTGTTAAAGGAGCTTGAAAGTCTCCTCTGTCTGCAGGATCCGTGGGGCTGATGTGAACCATAAAGCAGCAGGATGAAAGCCAAGGGCTTCACACTCTGCTCCACGACACACACACACACTCACGTCTATTTCAGGTCACGTAAGTTCGAACTAGGCTTGATTATTGCCCCTTTGTCGGCGCTTAAATCACATTACAATGAGACTTGCAGGGAGTTGCACAGCATTTCATCACCTCTCCGGAGTCAATAAGCGATCACGGCGTCAGGTCGCCTGAGCGCTGACGTGCTGAAACCTCATTTTCGCAGCTGATACTGAAAACGATGACTTTGTATTGGGGGAAATCACTTTCCTTGAATTACATCATAACTCCGGCGGCTTAGTCGTCAGCGGGCGCGGCATCCACAGGAAATGGGACTGAGGCGCCTGTGCGAGCCAGGCCCCGCGCACGTTTCTGTCATCGCCGGAGAGATGAAATGACGACATGAGAACACACAGCTCTCTGATGTTGGTGCTCACCTCACTCTTCATTCTCGATGCTCTCACCTAGAAATTGAGGTAGACGCGAGACGCTGCACGCCTGGCGTACAAGTGTACTACATGCAGCCTCCAAGATGTTGCTGCTCCATGAAATTGCCCAGCATCCCCTGAGTCATTTTGTATGCAATGTGGAAATAACATGTCAGTGTTAACCTGTTACCGGAAATCACAATTAGTGGTTTAACTGTGAAGTGATTTGCCCTTTCTGCACATCCTTAACTGCAACCGCCATGCATTCACGCAAACGATTTAAAGAGCTGTAATTTTGAAGCAGACCTCGCTATGAATGAATCAAGATGAAATATTGTACAGGATTTGTTTTTGGTTGTGTGGTTCTATGGAGTTAAGAATGTATACATACTGTATATGCACCATAAGTGCATATACAGTAAATGGGAAAAAAAAGAAATATAAAGACATCAAATATAACATATTTCTTGGAAAATTATATATTTCTTAGATAAATAGAAATAAAATAAAATAAAATAAAATAAAATAAAATAAAATAAAATAAAATAAAATATGGTTCTTAACTTTTTCTTGATTTTCAAAATTGGAATCTCCCTGTACTGTTTTTCCAAAAATATCCTCGCAACATTTTTCTTACAGAAACTGAACCACAACTTAACCTGGCCGAAGAAAATCAGTCTCAAACCTGATCTGCACAAACTTCTGTGTGTGTGTGTGCGTGTGTTAGAGAGCGCATGTATTGAAATATCAACTGACACCTCGGTAATGAACGGGCTGCAGGAGCCTCGATAACCTCCCGGAGGATTCCTCCCTGAGAGCGATACGCAGACCCACAAAGTCGGACACGGGGATTGAGAGAAAAGACCAACGACAGCAAGAGAGGGAGAGATAAAGGGAGAGCTGGCATATAGAGGGAGCGTGAGGGCGAGAGGTTGAGGTTGTGTGTGCTCCGTCCGATAAAAGCGGCCTGAGTGACATGCCAATCCCCCCCTCACGTCGCCCACTTCCCCCACCTCCTCCCTACCGCTCCCTCACCGCGGCAGACCGCTAATTTCCGCCCTCTTTGCTCTCCCTCTTTATCTCTGTTTATGTTTGCATTCCTCTCTTCCGCCTCTCCTCCCTCGTCATCCTCTGCTTGCTCCTTATCGACTCAGCTGTCACTCAAAGTGCCAAAAAGCGAGGAGACTTAATCTTTTGTTCTCCCCGACCCCACCGCCAGCCCAGCGACGAGGTTTACGCAATGCACACAGACACACACACACACACACACACACATGGACGCGACACCACCATTGAAGAGGAGAGAGGCGACGCGCTGGGAGGAAGATTCACGACACGCACGCTCAAGCTAATGCCCGTGTCGCACGTCTTTGCTCCTTTTCTCCTCTGTCTAAGAGGAGTGTCGCCCCTGGGTCTCGTTTGTCTCTCCCTCTCAGTCTCTCCTGCTCCTTTCTGCCTTTCTTTCTCTGTCCATTATTCTGCCCATTGTCTGCCTCCGAACAAGCCGGGCCAGTGAGAAGGTGTCCTGGTGGTTTTCACACATACACACACAAACACATAAACACACACACACAGACACACGTGCTTATCATTAGCTGTGATGAGTATCGAAGGAGCAACTGCCGTGACTTGGCAAATGTGATATTAGTGTCATTTCTCCATGGAGAGACTAAGGTGTGAGCTGCTCCACATTTATTATTTACGCAATAAAATTGGATAACGGCTCGGAAGAGAGATTAAGACGACATCTGTGAACAACCCCCTCATTTCTAGAAATAGGTGACTTTTCCCAAGCACTGCACCTTGAATCCTATGAGGTAGATTTTCGGAGGCACTTTCAGGCTGTAGAGGAACCGCCAAAGTATTTCATGCTCATTTCAGCACCACGAAACGACCAACCAAAACCTGAGAACAAGAGTGCTAACTAGGATATCGAGAATGTCTGCTTTGCCCGAAACCACCTCGATTAGGTCTTTGTAGTGCTCCTGTGTGCCCTCAATGAGAAGAACTGCCAGAGCAGAGACTCGACCAGAGAGGCTCTCCAAAGCCCGAACAACACACCAGCACTTCATAGTGATTGTGCTCAGACGCAGCTGGGCACGAAAGTAACGGAAGAGAAAAAAGGGAAAAAAGCAGGTGCAGCTGCCTGCAGGCTTTCTGAGGTTCTGGCAACAAAAAAAAATTATTTTTTTTTTTTGAATCCCTTACTTTCTGGCTGAGAGGCTAACACATCCCTGAATTCAGGAGGCCGGCTAACGACTCTCTGCTGGCAGGCTGACAGAAAAATATCGTTATGCCGCCTACTCTTTGTCTGCTTGCTGCAATCAGCAGCTCTTCCTCTGTCCTTTGAACATTGCAAAATGTGGGATGGATGGCTGAAGAGAGAGGTGGATAGAGATGGACAGAGAAAGAGCAACAAGAAGGATAGAGATGGTGAAAAACATGGCGCCTCCGGCCAAATGCCTGGTGGCGATGGTAACGGGTCAGAGGAGTGCGATTGTGTTTGAGATCTTTTTGCTGGTCGGTTTGGAGGATGAACTGCTCTGCGGATGATTGCAGGGCTTTGGGGCAAATCATTTTCCAATCACACCATGAGACAAAAAAACAGCAACAACCACCGAGGCCTAATGTGGTAGTTACCGCAAACGAAAATCTGCGGCGTAACAACAGGAAAACGGTAAATTGGCACTTTTGGATTAAAGTTGCTCCTGCATGCTCGGAGATTGCATTTGTAAACATTGCCCTCAGGATAAGACGGCACTGGCAGATGATGACCGATACTGAAATTTAAAAGAAATGAAGCAGTTTGGGGTTCTTGTCAATCAAGAACTCTGGAAAACTAGGATTTGCGTGGGGAGGAGGGAGCCCGACATCAACAGAGAAAGTTTACCTAACATGAAATGCAAAAGTCAGCCTGCGGATGTGCTTTGCACTACGGGCAGATGAACTAAAGGAGGATCAGAGATAGGAAAAAAAATACCAGGACATTTCCCAGTCTGCATTTTGCCAGAGGTGAATAAATTTTTCAGGCTCAAGTGACAGTTAGCAGGCAGGGTGGGGCGGAGCAGAGGTTTATCTATCCTGAATTCACAACTTACACTTAATAGTCGGAGAAAAAGTCAGGCGGCGAAGTAATATTTCGGTGTCAAAGGTGACAGGCAGATGAGGAAGGACCTGGTGAGACGGAAAGCTCAACGCATCCACCTGAGTCGTACTCCTAAGGCTGTTCACACAAGCAGTGAAATTAAGTGTGGTCCTATTGGTCGATCTCTCCTCACATCCTCAGATCAACCACAAGCTGTAAAACTCCCCTAACAAATATCTAAACCGGCCGGCGAACTCCGGCCGCTCAAAATCCAAAGACAGTTTTTAATATAAATCCAGTGGAAAACAGGATTCGAAATGTAGAGACATGCTCAGAGTCTGTTGCACTCACACACACACGCACGCACACAAACACAAACACACACCCGCTGAAAGGTGTAGTGAGTGCAGTGACATCATGTCTCAGCGTGATCACACCTGATTCATATCATATCATGTCATATCATATCAGCAGTTACACGTCAAGAGGTCCTCTAAGCCAGCTGAGATGTCATGTGTGCCGCGGACAAAATAGTCATGTGTAATTGTCTAATTATCAGTCCAGATAGTTGGAGATTCATTCAAATGGACAGTGTATTTGAATAAATAATTAAACAAACAAAAAGTTTGTTCTTCTAGTGGACACAAATGCAAAAGCTCATTGCGTTCCTGTGAAGAATCGTTTAATTTCGTGGGAGTGCGTGTTCCTGGTTCCTCCTCTTCCCTGCGGAGCGCAGAAGAAATACGAGAGGTATCACAAAAAGCACAGCGGTTCCAAATTAGGATTTGCCTTGATTCACCGGGAACATTTCTTAGTACACAAAAACACGCAGACACACAACTAATGTGGTTGTAGGTGTGTTTCATTTGCCCCCCTCGTGTCTTTTGAAGCCTCTGCAGCCGCCGTCTGCTCTGGTGTGCTGTCAGACTGTTTTTTGTGTGAAATCCCCTTACTACGGTTATGGTGCAGGATATGGAGCTCTCTATCTACTGTCTGCCCCCCTCCCCTCCATCTCTCTCTCTCTCTCTTTCTCTTTGTCTCTCTCTCTTTCTCTCCTTGGGGGAATACGCACTCCACCACTGACAGAAAAGTTTCCACTCTCTCCACAGCTCTGCAAAAACAAAGTTTGCGGGAGCCGTGCGTCAGGAAAACGGGAGCACATCCCTCTCTCCGCCTGACACCCACCAACACAGAGGAACGGGGGGGTGAATCGTGTTCTACAACCCCGTAAGTCGCTCAGCCTCTCGTTTGTGTGTGTGCTCTTGTGTGTCGGTGTGTGCGTACGTGCATGCAACAAGCCTGTTGCGCAGACATCACTCCATCAATGGAGTGACACGGGCAGGAGCATGTCCAACATTAAAAATGAAAGTCTGTAAGCATGAGCAAAGCCTGCAGAGCTGGAGATAACACACACACACACGCACAAACACACACACATAGAGAGAGAGAGAGAAAGAGAGAGAGAGAGAGAGAGAGAGAGAACAAGCAATGTGCTTGGTGAGCAATTGGCAAAAGCGTGAAAACTGAAACAGCATTTCTCCTCTGAAAAGGTGTTTGTCATATTTAGACAGAAAGTCACTGTTTAAATAGTATATTTTTTGCCAAACACTGGAATTGTAAATGAAGAAAAGCTGTGCAATTCCCTCGTACCAGCTGACCTCGCACAAGGCCCAAAACTGTCAGATTGACGGCTAGATTCTTCACCAAGCTTGACTGGTGGGGCTAGTTAGCATGTAATCCTAAACATTTCTGACACAAGAACAGATCCGCATGAAAACTTGAACCATTCTGACACTTTGTCTCATGTCTATTATCGTGTGATATGAGTTGGAATGCGATATTTGAAATTTGAGATGAAATGTTTGAATTAAATAGGATCTCTTTCACATTTGGTGCCCCCCTGGCTTGGAAAGTAGGCATGGAAGTAGAATGAGAGCAGTACACACGTGTCTGTAGGTTGGTGATGACGGTGCCGCTGGTCAGGGGTCCCTTGGTGGCGTAGAGAGCCACTGAGTAGGAGGTGCTGGGCTTGAGGTTGGACAGCTGGTGATCCTGCCTGTTGCCCTCCACCAGGAACGTGTCGGCCGTCACTGTGGAAAATTGATATGCGGCGCTCAGTGTTTACATTTCATTAGTGCTGTCCCACGCAACTGCTGTTAGCAGGTTTTGTCTCGGAGGGTCACGCAGAAACAAGACTCCTGGGCCGCGGTGTGAGTTAGGGCGAGGGGTAGGAGAGTAAGTGGGGCTTGGATGGGGCGTGATGCGTCAGTGTTCGCAGCGTTTGATATGGATCCGCCTCATGAGCCGAAGGATTGAAAGTTCACAGTGGCGTGAAAATACTGTTTGTCCCCGTCAATGCTTTGAGGAACTATAACGACACTCTTAATTGATTGCAGCTGCAATTTGCCGTACAACAAATATTTGTAATGACTGTGGTGGGAGAAAAATATGAAGCTTCTGATATATAGATTTAGAAATTTGTGCAGAACTTTGTAACTCAGGATTAACTGCTTGTCTCTGTCAGAGCCACTCCCATTACTTAAGAGGTGGTGGGCTGTTTGATACGGGGCTCAATGGAGCAGTGAGGGTGGTCCACGGCCTTGCTAAAGGGCACTTGGACATCACTCCAGGAGCAAACTGGGGTCATGAAAGTCAAATTAAGCTAGAATGATATACTGTATGCATGAATATACTTGTAAAGAAAAGGTGCTTAATTGTAGCAGCATGACTTTGTTACAATGACCCTCCTGGCCCCCCCCAACGCCCGCTGGCCTATCCTCCTCCTCTTCCTCTCCTCTCCACTTCCTCTGCAGTTCTCCAGACTCACACGGTCCAAAAGCTTGATTCCAATATGTGTGCAGCATTTGAGGGTTTTTCTGAGTGTGTGTTTCTGTGTTACCCATTGAGTTTCTGGCAATCGACGCTGGCAATCACGATGTCATCTACACAATTGATTCAAGGGCCGAAAATAATGTTTTTTTTGGGAGCGTGCTGTATCAGGTGTTGTTTACACAGCTGGCCTGCACACTTTGTACCGTCTCGATGGATGTTGATTTAAAATGATGCTGGTTAACATTTCACTGGCAAGTTCAGGTACTCTTTTCCAAAGGCTTCAAGCATGGGGTTAAGATCTTGGAGTGAACTCATTTGGTGCTCTTGGATGCTGTTATACAAACTGCTGTCGCTTGGTGGCTGATGACGCTTCATAAAGACACGCCGGGCAGCTTTAAGAAGTATCTGCGACTGGTATTGCTCAGCCCTGGATTCCAGCCATGGGCAAATGCCAGCATCCGAGCATCGGCGTTATCATTTACTGATCTGAGGCTGTCAAACAGCTAGCGTGCACATCGCATTAAGACCGGGCCGCGGCCTAATAACAGATGTTTGTGCCGAGGCACTGCGCTTCAATCATCCTCCGTGAACTCGCCCAAAAGTTGTGCCAGACAAAATGTTCTGCAATGCCCCCTGAGGACATCATCACAGAAACGGCTCTTCTTAATGAGAAAACTTCCACGCTGCGTTTTCATGTCTGCTCATGCTGCATCCAAATGACCTGATGATTATCCGAATATTACGGCTCCTGGGTCTGAATGGGAATGAACGTCTGGGATTACATTCATTCCCCGTGTGTTGACTTGTAAGGTCGTCTAGAAACCAGAGTTGCTGGTTTGACTCCACCTGTCCTCTTAGCAAGATGATGGCATTATGTTTAGCAAGGCTTTAAGCGTCTGGATGAGCCTTACTTAGCAACGCACAGCACAACAGAAAAATGAGGATAGACCAAATTAAAGTATCAATCAATCAAAGTGTGAGTCCACAGCGTGTGTAAACACATTAGAAAGGATTTGACAAGTGGGATGCTGATCGATGTGGGACAGCTCCAAAGATCGCAACAGCCCATTTCCTTGACAATAAGATTTGGCAGATCACATATGTTGCCGTTCCAGATACGCTAAATGACGTGGAATGTTGTGGAAACTGTGGTTAACCTAAATTCCTGCAGCTTTGGTCGCCTGATTGCATTCCTGTTGTTGTTCAACTACTAACTGCAAGTACATCTACTCTACTAGCGTACCTGTTTTAATGAAATAGCAGAAATTACAAAACAAACTGACTTACCCTGGTTGTGCGTGAGGGTCAGAACGTAGTTGTCCACTATGGACACGGGCGGGTTCCACCTCAGAAGAGCCCCCTGCGGCGTGATGTTGAGGGCTGTCAGTTCGGATGGCATGTCCATCGCTATGACAAGAGCAAACCCACAATTAATTTGTTGGCGTAAAAATTGCGTTAAAATTTCAAGAGTGCAGGTTACACTCCTAACCAGCAGGGGCACAGTGTTTCCAGGTTGTGAGTGGAGACAGAGCTCCATAAATGAAGTGTGGCTGGTGAACAGTTTAAGTCTGTTGAGATAACTAGTTGTGTTTTATGGGGATTGTTAATGCGGTTTAATGATCATGACATTCAACACACGTCTCTGTGGCAGGTTAGAGACTTTATCTGTCTTCACATGTACACAGGCACCCAACACAGTGAACAATTTGCTCACAACCTGTGATATGAAGTTTTCATGACATTGACTAATTGCTACCTGCTATAATTGCTTTCCCAACCGTAACCACTACTTAAAGCTCTTCAGACTCCTTGACAATGCACCAGCGGCTGTCATCACACTGTATTTGCTAGCTCGTCAACAGCGGACGGTGATAGACAAAAAACCCAACTTCACCCAGATCAAAATATTCTTTCTTTCATGCATGATTCAGTTTCTTTGAAAGTCCCCCTGTGGTCGTGCTGCTGGAAACGCCAGAAATTAATTTGAACCAGTTTTGACAGAGAGGGGCCATAGACATACACTCGACACACACACCGATCTGTTTGACTCCAGCAGTTCCGTCTCCGTGTCCCGTCTTGTTACCATTGGCATCGGGGGCCATAGCGAAGGAATGAGGGAAGCGTTTCTGCCTCCCTGTGCCATCTGCGCCTCTCTTTCATGTGCGGCCATGAGGGAGATGTCACCGCCTTGGCTCGAGCGGGGGCATTCAGACACAGGTAGTGAAATCCGCGATTTATTCTCACACAATTGACCTTTTGTTTTAGTGATGTGCATGCGGCTTGGCACAGAAAAGCCGAAACGACAGAGACACACTGCAGCGTGATGAAAGCACGAGGTCGAAGACTAGCGATTTTCTCAAAGCTTCTGTTTTTTGAGGGTAGAGTCAAATCTGTGCTTTGGTCTTTTTTACTCTTTTCATTGCTTCATCCTGACTTACAATGATCCGTCTCAAGCTGTACTGAAGAACGATTGCCTCACCAGGTGGGGCAGGACTGCCGTCATTAGCCTGTTAAAGGGCTCCTCATCCAAAGTCCAATTAGCCTCAGCAGCAACCCAGTTCATCTTCCGGCAGCCATTTCCAAATGATCACAAACACATAAACTATGCCCTCCTTTGTTGGTCCCTGCTAACAATAACAGACCATAAGAAAGCATCTGTGACAGAAAACACTGAGTGTTCTCTTCAGCGAGTGTCTGCTCAATCATATGTCACTCCAAATGCTTCTAAGTAGGAGTTAAACCATGACTAACCGGACTTTGGTGGCTCTCCAGAACTGAAGAAATCTCCCGGATAAGGAGCAAAACATTTCCAAGAGCAAATGTTCAGTTGCTGTGACTCAACTTCTGCTAGGGTACCACAGCAACGCATGCACACACAACTCAACATAAACACACTCAGAGCAAGGGGAGGAATTCATTTCAGGCGAGTGATATTTTCCTTGATTAGAGGTGCAGTCTTTGGGCCATATGTTTGCCTCTCTGCACACACAGCAACTGGCTCTGTCTGAGTGTCTGTGTCTGTGTGTACGTTTGTTCCTGTGTGATTCGTTTCAGACAGAAATAAGACTTTTTCAAAGACGGTTTTCAATTTGCAGTCTGAAACAAAATGTGGTGATAACAGAGGACGAGTGTCTGTCTCTCCTCTTACACCTCCACCCGGCTAAATGACCGTCTACACAATGTGTTTGTGCACCCTAAACATACCTACTTTCTCGGTCATACTGCCTCTTTGTTTCTGTCTCAGGCTATTGCTGGAGAAATTACCCAAACAGACAAAACAAAAAAACTCCTATAAACTCATTTCCGGATGACAAGTGGACAAATAAAGGAGAAAACAAATCGTCCCTGACTGACAAGGACAGTCATTCTACGATACGTGAATGTGTTTATTGTTGTCGCTGAGGCCTGTAAACGTCCCCCGTGTCCTTCATCGTCCAGCCTACCTGTGAAGACATTGGTCCTGACGGCTCGGCTCTCTTGGCTCCCTCTCACTACGTTGAGGCTTATCTCGTACTCAGTGGCAGGAAACAGGCTAGACAGAGTGTAGTTGGTCACGTCGCTGTCGATCACGACGCTGTCCACTCGGCCTGCGGGAGGAAGAGAGGGTGGATGAGGAAGAGACATTTAGACCTACTGGTGCAGTCTTTTATTTGATCATCATCTGGATTCGCTGTACAGGCAGCTGCTTGGCGTGCTGCGTCCATGCCTGATTAGTGAATCTCTACAGGCCGCTGATTAGAATTTCAATTAAACCTCATGAACGAAATTTCATAATTAATCAGGGCGCAAGCAAAATCCTATTCTGAGACTGCCTGATATCTTTAATACCGAATCATCGTTAGTTTGAGACAAGGAACAAGGTGTGTGTGTGTGTGTGTATGTTGGCTCTACCTCTGGCTGACTGGTAGGACAGCCTGTAGTAGTCAAAGGAGGCCATGGGTTTGATCCAGGAAATGGTCAACGCGTCCTCGCTCACGTCCGACACCGTCACCTCTTTTGGGGGGTCCATACCTGGAGGATGACGAATAATACGCGCGGTGGGGGTGATGAGCTCATCCTTGTCGTGGGAGACTACAGAGAAAATGCCCTTGAGGAATACTTTGTAAATCCCGGCTTTTAATCCTGTGGTGGTGACGTTCTTACGCAAACACCCTCGTCCTTCCTGGGTGACAGCAGCAGTGTTTTATGTAAAACAAAAATGGAGGAGAAAATAAAAGGTGGGTTTGATCCCAAAGAGCTCGGTGGGAGGTATTAGCGCCATGACTGAGCTTGGCCTCACTCTGAGATTTCTCTCCTTCTGTCCCCTCCCGACGACATCGACCTCTCGCATCAGCAGCGCCGCCGCCACCAGCCTGCCGACAATTTTTTTTCTGTGGTTTTTATGTGACCGCCAAGCTGCCACGGAAAGGTTACGGGCAAAATAATGTGAGTAAACAATTAAAAGGATGGCAGGCGGATCTGAGGCGTCGGAGAGAGAGGGGATGAGACAGAGAGAGAGAGAAAGTAAGAGGGGGAGAGGGAGCGATGGAATGGGTCGTTGGGGGGGAGCGGGGGATTGCCTCCATCTCATTTCATGAGTGTGATTTATCCTACTCGTTTAAGCCTTCAAATTCCCTTTTGCTTTTCATGAAATCCTCACATTAGTTCGAAATTGTTGTTATTCAAGGGTGAATATGTGATGTTATGCCGATGTTATGATTTACTGGTAATCCCATATTTTGAGCATAGTAGTCCATCAATGTGCATTATCCTCCTGTAAATAAGCTTTTAACTAACCCACCTGCACATTAATCCTACATAAATCCACACCTATCCACTGCTACTATTATCATATTCTGTGCAATCTCTTTCACTCTGAGCATTTATTTCCAGCTCTTCTTTGTTTGTGCAACCACAACAGGTGGATTTACTCAGTGGGGGGCAAAACAATCTTATCTTAACCTTATTACGTTTGCAAGTGCAGAAGCAAAAACAAACACTCAAAACAAACCAAAAAAAATCTCTCCGTTGAAGCTGCATAAACATGTGGACACCAAGTGTCTGTGGGTTGATGTGGACTGTGTGACTCCTGTGTCAACATGACAGAAGAGCCACCAGAGCACTGCAAGGCTCAAGGTAAATCTCTTCGTTTTCTTCTTTGTCACATCTCAGCGATTCTTGTTGTGAATTTGTGGTTTCATCATTTCAGCGCTCATCATTGTGTGACGGCTTATGATTCAATATCTGGACTGTGATTGAACAGTGGAAACGGCTGTGGACTGAGCTTGAGATAGAACCCGGGGAGTAATGCGAGGCGACGGAGACTGGAGACGGAGAGGCGGCAGCACCTGGATGTGGAACTGTGGCATCAATGCGAACAAGACCACGACTACTATATAGCAGCTTGACTTCCAACTGCATCGTTTGTATAGAGACAGAGGAAGAGAAGAGAGAGAGGAGAGAGAGGGGGAAGAGAGAATGAGGGGGAAAGGCTAAGCAGAGATTGTGCGAAAAAATTGGGAAAGAGACAGCGACGGGAGGAGAAGAAAGAAGGAATAATGGAGGGAGAGACAGAAGGAAATGAAAGAGAGAGGGACAGAGAGAGAGGTAGAAGGAGAGAGAGAGAACAACAGTAAGAGACAGAGGGAAACTGAGAGACAGAGAGACAACAGAGGAAGAGCAGGAGGGATTGTGCCTCAGCAGACCAAATGCAAGATAAGTGTTTCAAATAAATAAAATAACAATAAAGGTTGAGGCGCTCTCAGGAAGGAACAGGGAGACTGAGGTCAATAATCCCTATGCTGTGGTGTGAACGACAAACTCAGTCCTCCTCTCCTTCATCTCTTCCTCCCTCTCAGCCTCGGCTTTCTGTCAGCAGTTTTTCACTGCGTCCCCAGACGCTGCTACGGGCTCGCTGTTAGCATGCACATAAAATAACAGCCGCGCACTAATCTGAGCAGCCAGGCTGCAGCTCACCTCCATCCGCACCAACCTGCGCACACCAACCAGCAGAGAATGGAAACCACTGTTCACATATGCTGCTGCATGCTGGAACTACACATACTGTTCATACAAATTCAGAGACAGATTTTTTTCAATCTCAACAGCGTAAAGGGGCTGCTGAGGCAATAATAATAATAATGACAATTGAATATCATACTGCATAAAAACACATTCATAGTAAAGTAGTATACTAACCCCTAGTGTTTTTTAATTGAGGATGATAACCTATTTGTAAATATGAATCTAAATACATTAAATCAAGTCTCTGCAGTAGGGCTGGGTATTGTTAAGAACCTCACGATTCGATTCGAGTTCGATTCTTTGGGTAACAATTCGATTCGATTTCGATTCGATTCGATATTGTTTTAAACACTTCGATATCGATTCAGTAATAAGTCGAAACTCCAAAACCGCTGTCTTTACCTCTGTGTACACCTTCGGGACGTCGATTTCAGTCATCGATTGTGTGCAGCATCCTCTTAAAACCTGCGTTTTCCACAACACTGTACGGTCGCAGGTCCTTGCAAATGAAAATCGCCCCAGACTCTACTATTTGCTGTGCGCGGGCAGAGCTCGGCGGCAACTTGCACGTAAAAGATGCGTCGACTTGCATCTGTTGTGGTTTAGCCACAGGTTGCTGCATAACCTCAGCATGGTGTCGGCTCAGGTGATTGCGCAGGTTTGTGGTATTGTTGCGATATCTTAATGTCGCCTGGCACAGCTTACACACGACTTGACTTTTGTTTATCTGTTTTCCGGGGTTACACTTGAACCCGAAATGAGCCCAAACGTCAGATCTTGAACTTGCAGGCGCCGATTCAAAACTGCTGCTGTTTTCTCCCCGTACGCTTGCTTCCACATTGTATTTTTTGTACAATGCGGCTTCCGTCCATACAACGCGAATCACACGGAGGTGTTGCTCACCGCGCCCCCCACTAGTTAAGGGCTTGAATCGATTCAGAGGCTTCTCTGAATCGATATTGAATTGTGAAAAAATAAATTGCAATGCATTGATGAATCGATATTTTTACCCACCCCTACTCTGCAGTGCTTCATGGGGAGCGCAATCTTGCAGTTAA
>OMPJ01040842.1:5000-10634 GCA_900312935.1 Carapus acus
CTGGGAAATGTGATGCATCTGAGCAGCAAATGGGTTTGTTTCCATATTCCAATGTATGGCGGAAGGAGCCAGTAGGAGAATGTTGGCAGAGAGGTGCTGCACTCTCAAACAGGAACACAGGAACACTCTCAATTCGTACATTCCAAAGTCACTCCAGATTTTTGAGTCTGCTGTTGTATGGCAGGCGCGGCGACACTCCTCGGAAAGTTCCTGAATCACCATGAACCTGGTGGACAAATGCAAGGGTCACAGGGGTTGCTGCTCATCACCACTCGTTGCTCATGTGTCGTTCCAGAGGGAGGACGTGCGGGATCTCACACACGTACACCCAGACGCCCACACACACACACACACACACACACACACACACACACACACACACACACACACACACACACACACACACACACACAGTGGATTTCTTCTCACTGAGTCGCCCCAACAGAGTCTCTATCATACGTGATGCAAACACTTACACACAATATTCACTGGCAAAAACACAGTCGGCTCAACAGAGATGTGGGTTGTAGCAACAAGTCACTAGGCCTCTCCTCTCTGGCATTCTGAACCACTAGGCTGGTTCAGAATGCTACTGCATGTGTATTGTTATGCTTAAATGTTTTTATTCCTGACTTTTAAATTTGACTTTTAAGTCAGCTTTTCTTTACACCTTTGTAAAGCACATTGAGTTGCCTTGTGTATGAATTGTGCTGTACAAGAAAACTTGCCATGCCTTATCTATTGATAGGAGCAAGGGAGAGACACCACATTTCTCTTGTGTTTGCTTCTTTGTACTGGCTGCCTGTAAAATCAAGACTAGAATTCAAATTTGTCCTCGTTGCCTACGAGGCATGTAATGATCTGGCGCCATCATATCTGAAAGAGCTGATTGTGCCTTACCATCCAACCACAGCTCTGCGATCCCAGAATGCAGGGTTACTTGTTATTCCTACAATCCCTATCTCTCTTGTGGAGCCATCTTCCAGTTTCAGTCCAGGGGGCAGACACCCTCACTTGGGCTTAAAGCTTTCCTTTTTAATAAAATTTGGAGTTGGTTCAAGTAATGCTGCTTAAGTTAGAGTGGTATGGGAATTCTTAGGATGCACTGAGCTTTTCTTTCCTCCATCTCTCTCCTCTTTCTCTCACTCTCTCACCTGTATATATGTCTCACTTATGCATGATACTAATTCAGTTTCTTCCCCGCAGTCTTTGTGTCTTTATCAGCCCGTGGACCGTAGCTGAAACATGACCATTGATGATGGACCACCATACGCCCAGGGTCTTGCTCCTCATTGGCATACTGTGTTTAGATGAAGACATATCTCCTTATTCTTTATGCATGCTAAATTCAATCCACCTTGCCACGATTGCTGACAACTGCTGTGCATCTCTATACCTGTCTTGGCAAGAGGGTGGGGCTGAGAGACTGCGATGCCCAGCCTGCTTCTCGCGCCCCCCACACTCCTGCTCTCTCCCGCTTCTCTAGGGGGCGTTGGTGTAAATGAGATTTTCAGGGGGGATGATGGCTTTGAGGCTGGTTGAGGACAGACCTTTTCGAAATAACCTTTTCTGGCTGTGTGTGTGTGTGTGTGTGCGTGTGTGTGTGTGTGTGCATGTGCATGTACATGTGTGTGTGTGCGCGCCCGCTCTTTGGATCTGTCCAGACGTTGGAACCAAAGGACAGTCAGACTGGATCAAATTATGTTTGGTTTGGTACTAGAAATCTAATTTTCTTTTGTCAGAAACACATTCAGCTGCTTCAACCTGCCAAATTTGTGTGTGTGTGTGTGTGTGTGAGAAATTTATAGAATGTGAATCTGTGTGAGTCCGTCTCCTTTGCCCCTGGCTGATGAAAATGAGCAATTATCTCCTCCTCACCACCTCACACTCTTGCTGACTTTTTGGTTTCTCTGCAGATTATCATTCTGCCTGCGAGTTGATACCTTCCCGTCATCACACGTCCCTTCTTCGCTCAGCCTCACATCACATAGGTCACGACTCGGAACCGTGGCTGGGGGGACGCCAGGTGTCTGTGTGTGTCTGTGTCTACTCGCTCAGGCATTAATTCTCTGCTTGGATGCTTCTGGAACCTGCCAGAATACCAAACGCATCAACAGACCTGCGGTCTCGACAGCAAGCCACACGCACACGCACACTCAGTGTGTGTGTGTGTGTGTGTGTGTGTGTGTGCGTGCGTGTGTGTGTGTGTTCCCTAGAGAAGATGAGAACGCTGCTCTTACTCTGACAGGGAGTCGCTCGGAGATGTTGTTTTTTTTGTTTTGTTTAGTTTTGTTGAAGTTCTTGACAACTCTGACTGTTGTCAGACCCATGAGCAAGAGTCGTATACGCGGACACACACACACGCTCAGTATGTAGCACTGCAGTGAATTTGGGAGGTGGAACCGCAGATTCTCACTCACTGCAAACAGAGATGGTGCAGCAGCTCCAACAGTTGCATTGTTCACCAGCCTCATGCCGCGACACGTCGGCTCACAGGGCCTTACTTGGAACTGTTTTGGTCACATGACTCACTCTGATGATTGAACTGGAGGGTTTTGTGGTTGATTTCACTCAAAAACAAACACTAGGTCTCTCCCTCCTTCCCTCTCTCTTTCAACCCAACCGGTCAAGGCAGTTGGCCGCCCACCGGCAGCCTGGCTCGCCCGAGGATTCTTCCCTTTAATGGAAATTTTTACTTGCCTCTGTTGCTATTGGGGGATATGTTGGGTCTCTTTGTGTCAATCCCACAGACCTTGACTATTGATTCGTTGAGGAGTTCTACCTGCTCCATTTTATTAAGCGCCTTGAGATAACTACAAATTAAATTGACTTGACTTGACTTGACTCTTACAACACCAACGCCCATTTAATTAGAGGTGAATGCTAAGATTGTTAGTCAGAGTCAGTATTACTCAGTGTGCGTGCGTGTGTGTCCAGCTGGTCTACACTTGTACATGTCTGACTGCTTCTTTTCTATTGCTGAGAAACGATAACAGCTACCTCTATTAAGTATGAAACCTCACAGCTTTTTGTGTGTGTGTCTGTGCTTGCGCATGTGCACATGTGTGCATGTGCGTGCAACCATGTGCACATATCTTAATCTGTTGGGGTACTTTTGAGGTACCTGTATTTCTATAATTCAATTACAGTGTGTATTTCGTTTATTTTTTTTGTTTTCTTTGATTAGATGCCACTCTCTTCCCCTCCATCTCGCTCTCTCCCTCCCCTCCATCTCTCTTTTCTCTGTCCCACCCTTTATCTCTCTCTCTCAATACCCCCATCTCTTTTTCCTTCTCCCCTTGTTCCTCTCTCTCCTTTTCTCTGTCCCACCCACCATCTGTCCCTCTCTTTCTCTCAGTCCCCCTCCATCTCTCTCTCTCACTCTCTCTCTACCCCTCCTCCCTCTTTCTCCTCCCACTGTCTCTCCCCCTCTTCTTCTTTGTGTCTCCTCCCTCTCTCCCCCTCCCCCTCTCCCTCCTCCTTTAAGGACATAAAGTAAGCCTACCGTCTGGAGGATTTGTGTGGGAAAATAATTCACAGAGTCGTTTCAGTGACTTCGTCTGACCCGGAACGCCAAACTTAATCTCTCAGCTTTATTCATTTATCACCAACCGTTTGTGTCTGTGTTAATCCCGACAGAGTTCATCCTGGCTGTTTGGGCGGTTATATTTCCTAATCCGTGGGAGGAGGCGGAGAGATGAACCCTTCTGAGATGTAATTACCTTCAGACGCCCGAACTATGAGGAAGCTGCATCTCCTCCATAATTCCACATTAAGATGTCAGTCCAGCCCCACGCAGAGGGCCGTGTGTGTGTGTGTGTGTGTGTGTGTGTGTGTGTGCGTGTGTGCGTGTGTGCGTGCGTGCGTGCGTGCGTGCGTGCGTGCGTGCGTGCGTGCGTGCGTGCGTGTCAAGTCAGTTTAATTTGTAAAGCGTCAGATCATAACAGAAGTTATCTCAAGGCGCTCTCCAAACTGGAGCAGGTACAGCTCCTCAGCGTGTAAACAGCCAAGGTCAATGGGATAGACACACAGAGACCCAACGTATCCCCCATAAGCAACAGTGGTGAGGCAATACTTCCATAAAAGGGAAGAAACCTTCGACAGGCCAGGCTGCAGGTCGGTGGCAAACTGCCTTGACTGGTTGGGTTGAAAGAGAGAGATAGACAAAGACGGGTGTAGGGATGCACAGCAACAGGAGCAAGGCCCAGATGTTTGGGGGTCCATCATCACTGGTGGTGTTATAGCTGCCGGCTGTGGGTTAATAAAGCACAAGACAAAACTCTCGGGAAGAAGCCCAGTTAGTAACATGCATTTACGAGACAGGGATATAGGTAAGGGATGGATACAAGTGAGGCGGAGAGGGAGAGGAGATCGAGGAAGGGGAGAGGAGAGCTCAGTGCGTCATCTAATTCTGGCTGCTTAGTTTTGTCTAACTATAAGTTTATTGAAGAGGAAAGTTTTTAGCGCACTCTTAAGAATAGTGACGGTATCTGCCCCCAGACTTGAGCTGGGAGATGGTTCCACAGGAGAGGAACCTGATAGCTAAAGGCCCTGCCCCCTATTCTACTCTTACTGATTTTAGGACTCACCAGTAATCCTGAGTTTTTGGATCGCAGAGCTCTGGTTGGATGATAAAGCACAATCAGCTCTTTGAGGTATGATGGTGCCTCTTTTATTGAGCACCTTATAAGTGGGGAGAAGGATTTTAGATTCTACTCCCGATTTTAAAGGCAGCCACTGCAGAGAAACTAACACTGGGGAGATGTGGTACCTGTCAGTATACAGTACGTGCTGCAGCATTCTGAACCAGCTGCAGAGGCTTCAGTGTCTTGTTGCTACAGCCTGCTGATAAAGAATTACTGTAATCCAGCCTGGAGGTAACAAAAGCATGAATTAGCTTTTCTTCATCTTTTAATGACAGCATGTGCCTAACCATAGCAATGTTTCATAAATGAAAGACGGCGGTTCTTGACATTTGTTTAATGTGGGCATTCAGTGACAGGTCTTGATCAGGCCAAGGTAAAGCCATCCAAAGTAGCAATATCATTACATAAGCAATTTCTAAGGTGGTCTGGACCTACAACAATAACTTCACTTTTATCTCCATTGAGCAACAGAAAGTTACGGGCCATCCACGTTTTGTATGTCCCTATGACGATCCTGGAGTTTATCTAGATCGGGCCTGGCCAACCCACGGCTCCTGAGCCTCCTGTGGCTCTTTGGCTGGTTTCATGCGGCTCGTGATGGGTTTTTCACTTGACAAGCGTCAAAAACGCTCGGCGCTGGCGGTGCCATTCATTCCCTATGTGGCAAGCTGACCAGGAAGCCAGTTTGAGTGATGTCAAACGCGCATGTGCATGAGATGAAAATAGATTGTTTGAGAAGTACACAACTCCTGATCTAGATGGTTGGTTTCCTCAGGTTTCACTTATAGATACAGTTGTGTATCGTCAGCATAGCAATGGAAGTTGAACGAGAGTTTTCTTATGATGCCACCCAGAGGAAGCACATATAGGGTGAACAGAATCGGACCTCTGTGGGGGAGATTCAGACTTTGGTGGAACATGTTGGAGCATTAAGTGTTCCTAGAGTTTAAGACAGCGTGCTTCTTGCTTAGTTTGCCTTTCTCACCCT
>OMPJ01040843.1:0-10128 GCA_900312935.1 Carapus acus
CTTACACACAGAGAAACAAACCCCCAAGCTCCGCAATCAGAATTCTCCCTTTAAAAATTAAAAATCCACACCACACAGAAGGTGATAGTGGAGGACTGCTGCTCACTGGCTGCATTCTAATTCCTGCAGATGAATGAGGTCGCTCACTCACTCACTCACTCACTCGCTCACTCACTCACTCACTCACTCATTCACTCTTGATACGACACACACTTAACTCACTCCCCAACAACAACACAGCGACGGCGCCCCCAGACGCTGCTGCTGCTGGGAAATGAATGCTAATGAAGTATCCGTAAAGAGGCTGATTTAAATGTAATGACTTTTTTGTGTCCCCAGCTGCCCCAGATTTATGATGATCAGGAAAACATGCCCCATAAGCATAAAAGTGTGTGTGTTGTGGCTGAGGCAGCGTGCGCAGCATCTCTCTCTCTCTCTCTCTCTCTCTCTCTCTCTCTCTCTCTCTCTCTCTCTCTCTCTCTGCTTGGTCAGACACCATAAGACTGTGTTTGTGTGTGCGTGTGTGTGTGTGAGAGAGAGAGAGAGAGAGATTTGGAGGGAGGCCCTGGACACCATCCAGAGTGATCTACAGCATCCACTCCTAGGGTTACACTGAGCGTTTAGGCACACACACACGCACACACACACACACACACACACACAGACGAGGGGGTTGAGGGTCTGATTTACGCCTGAGTGAAATCGTTGAGGAGGAGACTGTGAGTGATTGACAACAGGAGAATAAACAGTGAGGGGATAATAAGGGGGCGCAGAGTGAGGCAGTCAGTTATGGTGCCGCAGCTCCTCTACATATTGGCTGAGAGTGTGTGTGTGTGTGTGTGGGTGTGTGTGTGTGTGTGCGTGCAGCGCTGCAACGGCGCCTGTGTGAACGTCTAAAATTGTGAAACGTTGCGTCTCCTCCAACAACACCCAGCGGCCACGCCTCCATCCGCCGCGACTCTTTTCCTCCCCTCTCGCTTTCTTAAAATAAGCACGTGAAATTGTCTAGACAATCCCCGTTGACCCCGATTTGGAGTTTCTAAAGCGTGTGGATAAACAGCGGATCGCGGTTGCGCCGCCACACAGGTGCAGCTCATCACTTTAACAATGGCTCCGTTCCATTTGGGCGTTCCGGCCAGCCGGCGGCCTCGCCGGGACCCTGGCGCCCGTCCACCTCTTTGGAATTCAGCCACGGCTAACATTATTAACTACAGCTGTGTTTGACAAGCCAGGTGATGAGTGTGAGGAGGACCTAATGGATGTTTAGCCCTTTGGAAAAGTAAACAGGATGGATGCGAGCGACAAAAATCACTTTGAAAAATTTGGGCTTCAAGTGCGGTTGGCATTATCTGAACAAACACAAAATCGGAGACGATTATAGACGACTAGAGCTCTAAGGCAGTGGTTCTCAAACTTTTTTCAGTGATGTACCCCCTTAAAAAGATATTTTTAGTCAAGTACCCCCTGACACGGGGAAAGAAAAAAGAGGTACAGTACACTGTCTGATTTATTAAAGCCAAACAACTTATATCAGTGAACCTGACAAATACATCCATATTGCAAACATTGCATGTAGAAACAAAAAAGAAAAACAGAAGACGGTGACCACCAGGAAGGCATAAAACCAGTCAAAACTGAAATATGCAAAATGGTGCTAATTTAAATTAGTCTCTGTAATGGTACAAAATTAAATATATACATAAATAACTAAAATGTGTTCACATAAATAAATCTATAACTTAATTATAAATAAATCATATTTTGTTTACAAATAAATTAACTTAATAAATAACGATTTGCTCACAAAAAAAAAAAAAAACGTTACCTCTTTTAGGATAAATAAAAAGAAGATTGCACTTTAAAGATTTTTTAAAGATATTTTGAAAAGCTTCACGTACCCCCTGCAGTACCCCCACGTACCCCCAGGGGTACGCGTATCCCCATTTGAGAACCACTGCTCTGAGGCACTTCTGTGAATTAAAATGTTACCGTCTCAACGCTGACATCTACTGGCGTCAACGTGACTGGCAGGATCAATAGACACGAGGTCCCGTAATCCCACGCGTTCACTCTCCGGCCTCGCTACGAGATAAGCGAACCGGAGTGCGAGGCAGGGCAGCAACCCAACGGGAAGAGGCCGTGGGCCCAATTAGCTCGGTGCCGAGCTCTCACCGTGCCCCACGCACAGCCGTGCCCTTCAGACCCAGATCGGTGGCGTCTAATCGGGGCGATTACTCACCAGTTAATGACCGGGCCTCTCCTCGCGGCGGTTGCCAGGCATCGCCGGCCCACCGGCCCCCGCTAAAGAGCAGCGCCCCGGCAATCAGGGCCCGGCTGATTTAATGCCTTTACGGGTCACGCGAGCGTGGAGCCATCGGGGGAGATCGCCGGCCCGCACGGTCGACCGCGGAACACATACAGAGGCACTCACAGCTGATGACTCACGCCGCCATCTTGAGGGATGATAACGAGGGCGGACGAAGATTATATTCTGCCTGTGTGGGGCCCATTGATGTGATGGGTGGCACGTCTCACATCGGCGAAGGTGGTCCGGGACGTATTTGGCATTTTGGCGAGCCCGTCTCCACGCCCGGCTGGTGGACAGACGGATGGAGCGGAGCAGAGAAGAGAGGAGAATCCGGCTCCCAACAAGATAATCCGTCCGGGCGAGGGGATAATGATGCAGTCGCTTGACAGACAAACACAATCCGCGTCGCGGTAACAGAATATCAAACACTAAGCAGCGGCTCAGGAGTCCCGAGCGATCGCGCTAATCAAAGCAAACATTTGGACTCTCGTTCTGGGAGCGTGAGCAGACGTCTTGATCGACTCGACAAGTCTGAGGTGCGCTGATGGAGCCGGAGATATTGTTTCAGCACAAGCCGCACTTGCGCGGGGACGAAAATTGAGACAAATTTAGCATCGTGTCCATAAACAACCGTTTCCATTGTCAGGAGCTGACGGTAAAAACACAGATGCAGGCTGAGAGCTTATTGATTTGTCGTTGCGTGGGCGTGTTGCTAAACCTCCACGTTTCCAAAACAACACCTTTCCCGAACAACATCCCAAAGTTTGGAGCTACTTTTGCCGCGGTCGAGCTGTCAGCCGCGAGTGGGGGACTCTGTCTCCTGTCTTTTCAAACCGTCAATCAAAGGTTAACCTGAGCGACGGCGGTGAACCGAATACTTTCGGATCCAATTTTCCTGGATCCAATCTCCCGGCGTGTTGAGCGCCCAGATGCTGAAGTTAAACAGTCTGTGTCCTACAATGTCTGCTGTCATTTTTATCCCCAGCCACAAGTGGCTCATCGCAGCTTGTTAAACGCCACGCAGTGTTACCCGCCTGATCGGGAGGAACGGGTCCCAGCCTCAGAAATTGGGAGAAATCAGCTCTTTTTTTCATCAGGAGTGGCTGTTTCTGCGTTTGTAGTTAATCAAAAATCCCAGATTTATTTCAATCAGTGTGGCCGTTGAAGCCACGCGGGGCCTAATCCGGGGAAAAGATGAGCCAAAAGCCGCAGCAGAGGAGCCTGAAAATGAAACAGACGCGTCCTGACGTAAGGCCTTATCGGGGGGCTTTGCGGCGAGGATTACAGCGGTTGGTATGCGCGGCGCGCCTCGCCTCTCCCGGCGCGCTGCCTCTCCAAACAATGCTCGGCTACAATGGCCGCCGCCGTCGTCGTCGCCGGCCCAGATCGATAACGCAAACTCTGAAAAAGCGCTGAGTTTTTGATTAATCCTCCCTGTGACGCAACAGAAAGAGGCGGAGAGAGATAGGCGGCGGCGGCGGCGAGGCGTCTCCTGGCTGTCGAGTGTCAGACCGATTCTTCTGACGCGGTGTGTGTGAGCATGTGTGTGTGTGTTATAGAGTGCTCTCGGCTGTACAGGCTCTGCGTGCTTCATCAAACTGTCATTTCGTGGCCCAGATCAAGGCCATGCGGGCTGACTGTGGTCCCCCGGACTTGTTCCTAGTCAAAGCCAGAGCCACGGGACAAATGGCACGGCCCCCACACACACACCCACACACACACACACCGCCCATTCCCACCTTGCCAGCACCCACCCACACACACTCTCCCGCCCGTCTTTAATACATCCCTGTCCTGTGTTTACCACCAACACAAACCAAACAGCCCCATTTCTTTGTTTGGGCACGAGCGCCTCCATCATGAGATATGTATTTGTTCTTTCACAGTGCGTGCACACACACACACACACACACTCGAACACACACACACAGGGAGCGCGCACACCTCCCCTCATTATACGGCATCTCTCTCCTCCTCTCTGCCTGTGATCTCCATATTCTCTGTGATTTCCTCGGCCGACTCGGCGCCTGTTCTGTGTCTCTCTGTGGGAATGCTCGGTGCCGAGGCATCCAGCGGCACGGCAGCCAGGGAGGTAGCGGGAGGAAAAGAAAGGAATAAGATGAGAGAGGGAGAGAGAGAGAGAGAGGAGGAGGGGAGGGAGCGTGAGTGAGGGAGTGAGTGAGCGAGCGAGGGGGCCGGCTCAGCGGTCCTGGACCTCCAGCTGTGGGGGCCGACGGAGGAGCAGGTGGTGATTTACAGAGGCGATTTTGAGCCTAATTGTGTACACGATCCGCTGCGAGGGACAAATGTCAGGCCGGGCCACCCTTTCCAAAGGCGTCACACTCTCCAGCACCGGGCGGCCTCTGTGTGTGTGCGTGCGTGTGTGAGGCAAAACAGAACACTACATCACCAAAGCCACACGCTACTATTAAAAGCAGCGGGGGTGCCGAGGGCCGAGAGACAACAATCCGACGCCGACGGGCGTGCGGCGGCGTAGGAAATATTTACATCCCGCAGGCGCACACAGGGAGGAGAGGGAAGCGCGGAGGAGCGTGGAGGAGAGGGGGGACGCGGTCGTAGAGAGAGCTAGCGGGGCGTTTTATCCTTTTTTACACTATATTAAATCCCAGCAGGGCTGTTTCGTCGCACTTGACCCAGAGTCGTATTTTAAGGGCAGTGGGTTGCTCAGCAATGGGCCCGGGCGGGGGTGTGTGTGTGTGGAGGGGTTTTGGGGGCCTGGTGTTGTGCTTGAGGACACTTTAGCCTTGGCGCAGAGGCTATTCTGATGTCATCTTTCTGCCCGATGGTGACATCATCTTGATGGCGGACAGCGTGGGGCGGAGCCCGAGACGCTCCTTAAAAAAACACAATGTCAATGTCCGAGTGTCCTTGAACGCAACACAGACTTGTCCAAACTGCTCCCCTGGCGCCTGTCTGAGCCGCTCAAATAATGAGGATGGGTTAAGTGAGGGAAAGCAATTTCCTGTTTCCCTGTGAGGTTAATGAAATATCTAAAAAAAAAACACAAAAAAAACAAACACAAGCCACTAATACCAAAAACAGGTGCGCTCTGTTTGAATATGGGAGCACTTTTGTGGCTCCTGCAGCACAAAAACACAAAACCGAGAAGTCCTGGCGGTCCATCCGGAGTCCATTGATCCCTCCCTCTCTAAAACAACCCACGTCGCTCCATTTCCACTGTGACTTTTTAGAGGAGTGGAGGTAGTTTGGTGCGGCGGCGTACGTGAAGACTCTCCACCGGTTTGAAAAAATCAATACACGAGTGCCGCCTACGATGGCGGATCTGGCTCCGCCGCAGCGCCCCTTTGCAAACGCGCTCAGCCGCTTCAAAGCAGCCGGCGGCCAAAAATGCTAAATCCTCCGCCCAGCTGGGAGAGGACGGACTCCTCGTAACGTGGAGGAAGGCCGGCGTTATATGTAGAGAGCCGTAATAAAGGAAAAGCGGAGCGTTCATCTGAAAATTGATTCGATTGAGTCCAACAATTGAGCTAGACGTGGTTGGATGGAGACTTATTTGTATTCTACTGCGTCTGGGTGGCAGAGCGAGACTTTAGAGGGGTGGAGGAGGAGGGGGGCGTGTGTGTAGGTGTGTGCATGTGTCTGGGGGCGTGTGTGTGTGTGTGTGTGTGTGCAGCGACCGGCGTTGATGAACGACCTTAAGAGCAGCGCCCGCGCCTGTAGGAAACAATGTGTGTTAGCGCCCGCGGCCCCCATGTCTCCCTCAAGCCGCCGGGAGAGGAACGGGTGAATGGAGGCCTGAACGAATGGATGATGGACGGATGGAGGAATGGATGAGAGGATGGATGGATGATGGCGAGCCCCATGTGGAGCAAACACGCCCGCTCGGTTTCACAGCCACAGAGTCCATTAAATGTGGAAAACCGAAGTCGCCCAATACGACTATTTGGTGCGGAGACACACGTACGCACCCACACACACACCCACACACACGCGAACACACATCCTGTTTCGTGTGGCAAAACAAAAACAATATGAACACAGTTTCTCTTGGTCTGCCCGTGGGTGCTGTTCTCACTTCTTTATTCGTGGAGGAACTCCCGACCACCCAATATTATTGAATATTGCATCATAAACAACGGCATAAACAATCGAGGTAACATTTCAATGATCGCAGCTAACCCGGCGGCTAATCCAGCGGCTAACCTGGCGGCGAAGCTAACACCGAAACAAACTAGGTCTCATTAGAGGCGGCAGAAATTCACTCCACAGAACCGATTTATGTCCAAATTTTGTAGTCTCACTTTGTAGCTGAACTTGTGTGTGTGTCTGTGTGTGTGTGTGTGTGTGAGTAAGTGAGTGTTGCCAGTGGTGTTGACACATTGTCACCGATTCACAAAATGCAGGACTAATGACAGAGTCCAGCTTCTAGTTCAACCACTCGCTGCTGCAGCTCCCTGCGGATGCACACAGTCACACACACACACACGCACACACACACAGATCAGACTGTCACAAGGTATGAACCGCTCCGCTCAAAGCCGTCCTCGCAGCAGGCTGCACCTAAATGGCTCTCTGGTTTTGATTTCATTTTGACTCACAATGGCTCCACACCCCCTCAGAAGACACATTTACCGAGAGCGACGGCTGATGTCTTCAATGAGGAAGTGCGTGAGTGTGTGTGTGTGCGTGTGTGTGTCTATACACGCGGGCACGATAGCTCGCACCCATTAACAGGTTGGGTGATTTGTTTGATATCCTCTCTGGCGGCGCAGACTCGTTATGATAGCGAAAGCTGAGAAAAATAAAAAAAGCGGCTCCATTCTGCTTCCTGCCACCGAGATCTGCATCAGCGATGTTTAATTGGTTGAGTTTGTAAATAATTGAAACATCTGCTTCGCTGGTGTTGCCCAAAGGGGGAAACTGGAAGCCCTCAGCCGAAATCGACTCCAAGATCCAATCGCTCAATCGATAAGCCGCACACAAACATTAGCTCCAGGCAGACAGTTTGCAATTTCAGCTCATTTACATTTAAGGCTCTTTTTTTCTTTATTTCTTTTTTTATTTTTTATTTATTTATTTTTTTTAATCGAAATGTCTCGCCCACGGCGTCTCACACAGACGCTGTCCAGAGGGGACAGGAGGACATGACTGGGCGGACAGGCGGTGTGAGGCGCAGTGTTTTTGTGTGTTTGGCTTCAGCCGCGTGGCCTCTCTCACCACACCAAAGTGACCTTTGAACGCCCCCTGTCTCTTTCTCTCTCTCTCTCTCTCCTCTCTCTCTCTCTCTCTCTCTCTGACTGACTCACGCTGTCACACCAACACACACGTGGAGACGAGGCTCCCTGCTGACTCCAGCGCCGTTCCAAACAATCAGGAGGCTCTGCTGACCGTGACAGACACCGGCAGCTGTGAAACCCCACAGATGAGAGGATGGCAGGCACTAATTCATGCGCACACACACACACACGCGCGGCACGTACTATTAATGAACAGATATAACGTACTATAACGCCTTTCATGTCCTCCACAGTAGCGCCTGAGTTTGTCACGATGGCGCTGCGGTGGAGCGGCGCCTGTCACCACATGTGTGCACAGGCGGAGGTCGGAGTGAGTGAGGGAGGGAGGGAAGTAACGAGGGAGGGAAGTAACGAGGGAGGGCGAGTGTCCGGCCATCTCTGCTTAAAGGCCTTCACCTTTTCTCTCACACCTCCGTGGCGCAATTAGGGGAAGAGCATTGTACTTCCCTCCCGCTTTAAGTAGACGGGAGCGGCTGCGAGGACGCCATTACGGCTCTCTCATCATCCTAATTAGCCGCTGCTAAGTGGCTATTGCTGCCGTGTAGGACACTCGCTATATGTCTCCGTCCTATATAATTGCACGAGCAGATTATTCCGTCTTTTTGTACCATTATGCCGGCGGAGGCAAAGCGAGAGGCGGCCTTCATTAACGCCTGACGACAGTTGTCCTTTCTTGGTGGGGAGGACTGGCTGGTAAAGAGGAGTGGCAGAGACGTATCTCGCCTTTTCTAGCACATTCATCGCACTGAGTTTTATCCGTCAGGGACGGAGACCGATGTGCAATTTAATTAGTGCAGCCGCTTTAGAAAACACAGATCCATCACCGGCCTTAGAGACGTGGCCAGCGGTGGACACGATAACACCACGCCGTCGTCCTACTAATTCTAAAGAACTCGGGACTGGTTCATCAAAAGACGCGGCGATGTGTATTGGGGAGGGGAAACATAAACTGTCAGAGGTCAGAGGTCACCCCTGGTGAATAAACATCGACTGGCGTTTGATTCCTCATATTCACAGTTTCATCCCCACCCCTCAATCACAGCTGAATCCCTCGAGGAGACTGTTCATTCAAAACCGCAACCAGTGTGTTGCCAATGGCAACGGCCCGGATTCCAAACGAAGCTTTAAACCGGCGGAGGCCTCGCCAGCTCGTTGTTGTGGAAATCAAATGGTTCTCTGGCTGCGGGATTAAGCTCATTTCATGAAAACAACAAGTGGAAAAACAGCAACATGCAGCAGACAGCGGCAGCTCATCTCCCTCAGAAAAACAATATTGTGAAACACTGCCCCCTTGTGTTTACTTTGGGGTATAGATTAGTTGCGGGAGGGAGGGCGGAGGGTTACACACACACAGACACACACACACACACACACAGGCCGTAGAAAAGTCATTTGGTGAGAATACATAAAGTAATTTCTCAAGTGATACAGGAAAGATATTTTTTGGATGAGCTTCAAAACAAATGTCGACATCATCCTCCTCAAGGTCAAAGAATCCCCAAATCTGGCATCTTCCCGGACGACTCGCTCGCTCGCTCACACACATCCGCTCAGCGGCGTAATGTGATGAGCAACGGGGGGGCACTGAGGTCAGCGCCCGGGCCCTGATATGACACGTGGGGGCGCTAAGCGCTGCCACAGATGAGGGGAAGTCACAGACGGCCATTGGAATTTCAGTGTGGCCATCAATCTTTAACCACCGAGCGCTGTCTCCTCCCTGTGGGGGCGGCGGGTGTGTGTGTGTGTCTCCGAGTGTGTGTCTGTCCTGTGTCGACACCGCCGAACAGGCCCAAGGCCGGCCCCAAAAAAGACCCCGAACCAACTGAGTCCCTCACCAATCGGCTGCGGATTCCACAGGCCGAGGCCAAGTGTCCATGTCTGTTAGCGCGCCGACACTTTAATTAGCCAAATTGCGCAAGGTGAAGAATAACTGTTCCTCGGGCTGAGACAAGGACGAATAGAGCGCCGTGCCCGCTGGATGTTGGCGGACGTGTTTTCACCGCCGTCCACTCCGTCTTCGTCCCCCGCGCTGGCTCCCAGCAGGGGGCGTTCCGCTCACACCTCATGGATCACAGCGTTACCGAGCGTTTCAGGATAATAACGTCACGTTACGCCCTGATTTCCCGACGGCTCCTTTAAGGGAAGTGCTGAGCCACGACAAGTATTTACGGCTCACGCCGGGCCGACGGGCGTTTCATCACGCTCTCGGACGTTTGTTGGCCCAGGAGACGCGGCAGGCGGCCGAGGAGACGGAGGAAGGACGCAACCGGAGACGCCAGCTGACTGTGCTGGCAACGGCCGGGGCAAAGGGCATCTGATGGGACCGGGACGGGCAGGAAGCAGGAAGCAGGGTCTGGATCGACAGACTCGGGCCGAAACCCGAGACGCCCCACTGCCCGGATGGTAGCCGAAGCTCCGGTATTGATCAGAACCCCAAAGGCCGAAGTTGATCACTACACGTGCACACGCGCACACACACACACACACACACACACACACACACACACACACACACACACACAGAGACAGATGTGCTGTATC